>UESW01001343.1:218762-275406 GCA_900491605.1 Calamus simplicifolius | reverse complement strand
TTAAGAGCATAAGTAATCATAATATTCATGAGTTTTAAATTATTTTATAAAGTCAGTATAAAATAATTAACTCAACTGGGTCCTGTTCAATACACACAAAGTGTACTAGCACAAATAGTTAGAATAAACCATTCCCCGTAGTCAAGACAGACCTACTAAAAATTTGTGCTACAGTTCTACTGATGGTGTGTCCAATTCCATCTAAAACTGTGAACAATAAACTTGTATTCCAAAAGAACCGATGATCTAGTCTTCTGTGTGTAAGCCGTACTCTACACACTAGATCAAATACTCTTTGTAAATACTAGACACATGCACATATATAGTAAATGGCACACATTGCTCAAAATGAATTCTCATTAAAATGTAAAGACATAACATAAAGCATATCTTTTAGTCTATATCTCTATCAATCTCCCACTTAGACTCAAAGCAATGCTTGTACACATCTAACTCCCATGCCCTCTACATGTCTATCAAAAACTTTGAAGTTAAACTCTTTGTAAAAGGGTCTGCCAGGTTGTCCTCAGATGTAACCTTGGTCACCAGCACGTCACCTCTTTGCACGATGTCACGTATCAGGTGATACTTACGCTCAATGTGTTTAGATTTCTTATGGGTCCTGGGTTCCTTCGAATTAGCAACTGCCCCACTATTATCACAATAAAGTGTAATAGGTAATTGCACTGAAGGTATCACACTAAGATCCAAAAGAAAGTTTCTTAGCCAAACAGCCTCTTTTGCAGCCTCAGATGCAGCCACATACTCAGCTTCCATGGTAGAGTCAGCAACACAAGTCTGCTTCACACTCCTCCAGCTAATTGCTCCACCACCCAAAGTGAACACATATCCCGAGGTTGATTTCCTAGATTCATTATCTGATTGGAAGTCCGAATCTGTATATCCTATAGGCACAAGACTATCTGCTTGGTAAACTAACATATAATCTTTAGTCCTTTTCAGGTACTTAATTATATGTTTTACTGCAGTCCAATGTTCTCGCCCAGGGTTAGACTGAAATCTGCTAACCATGCCTACGGCAAAACAGATATCAGGTCTAGTACATAGCATAGCATACATTAGGCTTCCTACTGCAGAAGCATAAGGAACTGCCTTCATACTTTCTATCTCTTCAGGTGTCTTAGGACACTGATCCTTAGATAGAGAAATTCCATGCCTGAAAGGAAGAAATCCTTTCTTGGAATTATGCATACCAAAACGGGTGAGAATTTTATCGATATAAGTGGCTTGAGATAAGCATATCATCCTTTGCTTGCGATCTCGCAAAAGCTTGATCCCTAGGATGTGACTTGCTTCTCCCAAGTCCTTCATATCAAATTGTCCAGATAACCATACCTTGACCGAAGATAACACTCCCATATCGTTTCCAATAAGTAAGATGTCATCCACATATAGCACCAGAAACACCAAAGTTTTTCCATCACGCTTCTTGTACACACATGACTCGTCAGGACTTTGATCAAAACCATAAGATTTAATAGCTTGATCAAAACGAGTATTCCAAGATCTAGATGCCTGCTTAAGTCCATAAATGGACCTCTTAAGCTTGCACACCAAGTGCTCCTGGCCTTTTACTATAAAACCGTCTGGTTGCATCATGTAAATGCACTCGTCAAGATTTCCATTAAGGAAAGCTGTCTTGACATCCATTTGCCAAACTTCGTAATCGAAATGAGCTGCAATGGATAAGAGAATCCGGATAGACTTAAGCATAGCTACTGGTGAAAAGGTTTCCTCATAGTCGATCCCTTCTTTCTGAGTAAAACCTTTTGCAACTAGCCTAGCCTTGAAGGTTTCCACCTTCCCGTCTGCTCCTCTCTTCTTCTTATAGATCCACTTGCATCCGATGGGTTTTACTCCCTCGGGTGGTTCTACAAGATCCCAGACCTGATTAAAGTGCATAGACTCTATCTCTGATTTCATAGCATTTTGCCAAAGAGTTGCATCTTTATCCTGTAATGCTTCATTGTAGCTACTGGGTTCAGTATCCAGTTCATCAGAGATTCTGTCATATGACTCTCCAAGGAACATATACCGTTTAGGTGTATTTACAACCCTCCCACTACGACGAGGCACAACCTGATTGTATGTGCTTGTAGTAATACGATCTGACTCTGATCCTTGTGCTCCATCAACCTGCACTGGTTCTGAAACTGGTGCATTAATGGTATCCTTTTGTATCAGTTCAGGGTCAGTTCGTGTTACTATACTTCTCCCACTACGAATAGTTATTGGGAAGTTTGGGAACCTACTTTCTTGTGGTGTTTCTGCTTGTACTATTGGTATTAAAGGAGCCAGTCTAGTTTTATCGCCTCTCAACTCTTCTAGAGCAATTTTACTTCTGGGTTTGTGGTCTATAATATAGTCCTCCTCCAAGAATCGGGCATTGGTGCTAACAATGACCTTCTGATCCTTAGGACAATAAAATAAACCACCTTTTGTTCCTTTAGGATATCCAACAAAGAAGCATACATCTGTCCTTGATTCCAACTTATCTGGTTTACCTTTTAGTACATGTGCTGGACAACCCCAAACCCGAACATGTCTTAGACTAGGCTTGCGCCCAGTCCACAGTTCTGTGGGTGTCTTAGGTACTGACTTAGATGGTACCAAGTTAAGAATATATGCAGCTGTCTCTAATGCATATCCCCAAAACGAAATAGGTAAGTCTGAATAACTCATCATAGATCTAACCATATCCATAAGAGTCCTATTCCTTCTTTCAGCTACACCATTCTGCTGTGGCGTACTAGGTGCAGACAACTGGGATTCAATCCCAGCATCTAATAAGTAATCTGTGAACTCCCCTAAGAGGTACTCGCCACCACGATCGGATCGTAGTGTCTTGATATTTTTACCATGACGGTTCTCCGTTTCTGCCTTAAAAATTTTAAATTTTTCAAAGCATTCAGACTTACGGCGCATCAGATAAATATACCCATATCTTGAGTAATCATCAATAAAAGTGACAAAGTACTCAAAACCACCTCTAGCTTGGATGTTCATTGGGCCACACAAATCAGAGTGAACCAATTCTAATATCTCCTTAGCTCTATTGCCTTTGGCCGAGAATGGCCGCTTGGTCATTTTTCCTTCTAAGCAAGATTCACAGACCGGTAGTGCCTCTACTTCCAATGAACCTAATGGTCCATCTTGAACCAGTCTAGAAATCCGTCTTAGATTTATATGACCTAGGCGCAAGTGCCAAAGATAAGTTTGATTCATTTCAGAAGGATGTTTTCTCTTACATGGTCTATTATTGTTATTCACTTCATTTAGTTGCACAGTAGGAGAAACAGGATTAATAATATAAAGACCATCCACCAATGTACCAGAACAGATAAAATGTTTATTTTTCTTAATAACAACGGAGTCATTAAAATAAACTGAATATCCATCATCAACCAACTTAGAAACTGAAATTAAATTCCTTCTAATTGAAGGTACAAAAAAATAGTCTTTTAATATTAAAATTCTATTTCTACTAAAAGAAAAGCTAAAATCTCCCACTGCAACTACTGACACTCTCGTGCCATCTCCCAGAAATATGTAAATCTCCCATCACTTAGCTGCCGGGTCTGCTGGAACCCCTGCAAAGAATTGCAAACATGATTAGTGGCTCCCGTATCTACACACCAGCCACTGGTAGATAACAGCACTAAACAAGTTTCAACTACAAGTGAATGAGATATACCTCTAGCCTGTTTCCTGGCAAGCCAAACTGGACATTGCTGCTTCCAGTGACCTGGCTGCTTGCAGACGAAGCACTTTCCCTTCTTTTTTATTTCCCCATTGGGCTGTGGGGCCTGATGCTGTTTCTTTTTCTGAACCTTTTTCTTCTTCTTAGCATGAGACTTCGAAGAAGAACCTTTTTCAGTAACCATAGCAACTGCAGGCTTCTTAATGAAACTCTCTGCTACCTGAAGTTCTTTAAGTAGCTCTGCCAATGAAAAATTCATTTTGTTCATGGTGTAATTTAGGCAGAACTGCTTAAAAGAATCAGGTAGGGACTGGAGAATGATATCAACCTGGGTTTCCCCATCCATCTCCGCTCCAAGGATCTCCAGTTCATTCAGAAGCTAATCATCTTTAGAACATGATCCCTGACAGGAGTTCCTTCAGCCATATTAGTGTTCATCAGTTCTTTCATCGCAGTCTGCCTAGCTGCACGACTCTGATCCCCAAACATTTCTTTGAGGTTGAACATCATGTCATAGGCAGAGGGCATAGATTGATGCTGATGTTGCAGAACATTTGACATAGATGCCAATATGTAACACCGCGCCATCTCATCAGCCTTAACCCACTTACGGTAAGCTTGGGACTCCTCATCTGAAGCCCCTTCACCGGGCTCTGCGGGACAGACCTGAGTGAGCACATACTTGTACCCTTCTGCAGTTAACACTATATCCAGGTTTCTTTTCCAATCAATGTAATTAGGACCAGTCAATTTGTTTTCTTTGAGTATCACAGCAAGTGGATTGAAAGAAGACATTTTAATCCTGAGAATCATTCATACATCAAATAAGATATAATGAGCAATAAACTTTAAATTCAAAATTATAAGTAGGGCCCCTCAACCACTACATAATAATAGAATTTGCCAGCAGCCTAGTACATTTTGAATAGTATGCCTCGATGGGAGGACGTCTACTACTCATCATTTATCTAGACA
This sequence comes from Calamus simplicifolius, assembly GCA_900491605.1. Classification (NCBI taxonomy): domain Eukaryota; kingdom Viridiplantae; phylum Streptophyta; class Magnoliopsida; order Arecales; family Arecaceae; genus Calamus; species Calamus simplicifolius. Next base: position 270,710 of record UESW01001343.1, on the reverse strand, counting down.
GATAAAACCTATTAATTTTACTATCTAGGTAAAAGGTAACATACCAAGTAAAATTAATTAGCTGGCTAACTTTGGTCATATAAATATTTGTAGTGACTCCGATGGGGAGGATACCAATATTTATACCTAAGTGTATACCATCACTCAATGCTAGATCCATTGTCCCATGGTGGATCCCTCAGATGGAGAGGTAATCCAACATTAACAACTACTAGGGATTATTCTTGGTGAGCTGGCAATCAATTTCATCCTATGGGGAGGAAAGCACTAATGCTAACACGTGAAATTAACTACCTCACCAATAAACAAGTGATGGGACCATGGGATTTAAATGTGATTAATTCCCTCTCCCACTTAGTTATTTAAACAATATTTTGAGGGTTATAAAACTTGTGTTTGATTATCTTATAAATTCACAAACAGCAAGTGATTATCCAATTAACCATGTTCTCCTAGTTATAGACATAAGAACAAAAGGATAAACAATCAAGCAAGTATGCAACATAACCAATATAAACAAGATAAATAAAATCCCTGTTATTATGGTCAAAATTCTCCATGCAGATGAAGATCCTGTTGCACCATGATTGCTACTTTGCTCGACGATTTGCCGCTTCGCATACGGGGGTCTGGGGGCTGGCCCCCATCGACTTCCGATCCTTCGCGCTTTGGATTTTCCTTTAGAATCGTGATCTGCAACGGATTTCCTTGAATCTTATCTGCAACGGATTAGGCAATTCCTATTGGAATCTTATCTGCAACGGATTCTCTTAGAATCCTATCATATTCTTCTTAGAATCCTATCTGCAACGATTCTCCTTAGAATCCTATCTTCATCCGATCTCCTTAGAATCATATCCTGCAACGTGCAGCAGGTCTTCTTCCTCCATAGAGCCGCACCAGATTACAAAAATCCTATGCCTCCATATAGGAGTTCACATGCTACGTATTTACAATCACAAAGCTCTCAAAAAACCGGAGCATACATGCTATAAAATATTACAATGATCCTACCTCCTTAAAACCGGAGTTCACAAAACAGATCTAAGCAATATTAAATCAGAACACATACATTCATGTGACCATAATAACAGGATAGAAACCTGCAAAACAACGTTAGCAGCAAGCACGATCCATCCCACGCATGCATATTCCGATTAATGGAGAACATGGCCGCATTATTCATATACAGTATCAGCCGTGGCTCTGATACCACTGTTGGGGAGCGCGGAATACCCCCAAGATCACGGCTATAGCGTATATGAGTAATACAAAACTTTTACCGTTCTAATCTATGAGTATAAGATCATACCTTCAGACTTGAACGTTGGAACACTTTGATTTGATTGCTCGACCTCAACCTTTTAGCCTTCCGCCGTATTCCCGAAATACCTTCCTTCTCTCACAAGATGGTGGGATCTCTCGGCCGACCTAGGGTTTCTTTTTTTTTTTTCTCAAAAACGTTAACCCTAGCAACCAACTGAGAGGGTATTTATAGGGCTACAACAGGGACCAATAGGCAAATATGAAAAGGACTTCCCACGTAATTAAATCTCCTAATCCTATCCCGGGTTAGGATTCAATTACGTAAATTACAATTCATTCCACTAAAGAATTATAATTGTACTCCTAATCATATTCGAATTTATATTTTCGAGCCTTAATATTAAATACTTATTATCTCCCCACGTTAAGATTACAGATATCCACCAATTAAATTTAAATACTGAATATAATTTAATTGGCTGTTATTATCCTTGAGACTTATCCACTTAACTTATTTGATGTATCGGATTCAAAATCCACTTGCAAGATTTGATACAATCAAAACTTATAAGCTTTCTCAAGGGGATATCATCAATCCAAATTAACAGGACGTGGATTCCTTCAACTATTAATATTCACCATATATAATGTTATTGCCCAACCCACTGAGTTATTGACTCATATAGAATCTCACTCTATGTGTAATCAAAGCAATAATCACTACATACACGTGTCTAGAAATAGAATTCAGATTAAGAGCATAAGTAATCATAATATTCATGAGTTTTAAATTATTTTATAAAGTCAGTATAAAATAATTAACTCAACTGGGTCCTGTTCAATACACACAAAGTGTACTAGCACAAATAGTTAGAATAAACCATTCCCCGTAGTCAAGACAGACCTACTAAAAATTTGTGCTACAGTTCTACTGATGGTGTGTCCAATTCCATCTAAAACTGTGAACAATAAACTTGTATTCCAAAAGAACCGATGATCTAGTCTTCTGTGTGTAAGCCGTACTCTACACACTAGATCAAATACTCTTTGTAAATACTAGACACATGCACATATATAGTAAATGGCACACATTGCTCAAAATGAATTCTCATTAAAATGTAAAGACATAACATAAAGCATATCTTTTAGTCTATATCTCTATCAGTTATAGCTACCTGTTATGTTCGCATTTTCTGTTCCCGGACTTCTAATGACTTTGGGGACATAAAAGACTAAAGATTAACTGAGGACATTAAAGACAGCAAGTTTGAACAGCTTAAGAGAATCTTGGACAAGCTCATGAGGTGCTCAAGCACAAAGCAATGTACCATGGAGCATCAAGCACAAAGTAGTCTCTATGGTACTTAAGTAAGGTAATATCCACAAGGTGGCATGAAGAGAGAGAGAGAGAGAGAGAGAGACGAACGGTTGGGGGGGGGGGGGGCATGGATTGTTACAAAAAAGCAAGATGAAGAATAATGATCTTTAACAAAAAGCAAAGATGAAGAATAATGATATAGAAATGACTAATAGAAAGTAGTAGGCCACCCGAAAGACCTCACCACTGATAAATAGATCCCGCCTAAGGTGGACAAACACAATTATGGATGGTATCTGCAGTTATTGTGCTAGGTTTTATCCTTGCCTCATATATTAGTAGGGAATAGATCAAATTATTTCAACCTTCCCTCACAAATCAGATTAGTTTCATCTTAAATTTTCCAAATGTAGAAATTAATACCTTTGAATTTAAGGGAAAAAAGCAACAGAAAGATGGTACATAAATAAAAAATTTCAGGAAAAAGCATGAGAGATCTAAAGCATAGATTAGCAAGAATTACAATTTTCTTCTTAGAATCGTACATGAATAATTTGATAAGGTGATGTAGATAAAAAATATATACAGGTTCATAGATAGTCATTTATTATTATAGACAAGAATAAAAACTTTTAAGTCCTAGTATGAAATAATATTACTAACCAAAACTAGAGTTTGGCCTCTCTGATGAAATCTGTGCTATTTCAGTCCAAATATGCTCGAATAAAGCTCAAATAAGTCTATACTTTCTTGACTCTGCTAGGTATGATAAGCCAATTAGAGCAACTAGGACAAACAACTAATCCTCACCTGGAACACGAAGTTGCAAACCATAATGCAGTGTTAATGTGATTTGGCATCACTTCAGTTGGAGCTAAATGTTTAATTAAAGACTTAGGTAGTGTTTGATATGGGGGATAAGGAAGGATATCCCCTGGATATCCCTCTTTATTCTCAAATGCTATAGCTAAAGGGGATAGATCTGAAAAATTTAACCAGAGGGGATAACCCATGTTTAACCATGGGTTATCCCCTGAATCTATTCCCTAGGAACTCAGGAACAACTAAAGTTATCCCTTGATGGCAGACTTATAATTTTAAAAAGGTGCTTATTCCCTCAGCTATCCCCTGGATAAATGCTATCATATACATTTATCCAGGGATAGCTTTTGGGCTATCAAACACTACCTTAGTAAAAATATGGAATATAACTCTATCATCTGTTGACTGACACAATAATGACAGAATGCAAATTTAGTAGTAAATCACCACCACCATATGGCGGATGTGCCAGATTTCTATGAAACTATGTGTGACCCACACACCATAATTAAGCGGTAAAACAGAAAATGAAATTTTTATATCAAGTAGTTGGTGCTAACCCATAGCAGATTAAAATAAGAGTTTACGGCTATGAGTTTAAAACTTGATTAAATATATCCTTAGTGCATCAAATGGCATGATACTTGAGGAATATATCAGATATGCTTTTGTTAGACAAAAGATGTTAGCAGGTACTATAATTCTTACAAGATAGGTTGCTATTGCCACGACACTATCCATGGTGATCCCATTTTTGATTGGGTATTGTTATATGCAGAGACCATGCAACTGAATAAGGATGGGACTAGAAAGGAATGAATTGCTAGATTCTGGATGAAGATGGGAGGTGATATATAAACATTTGCTATGATATCCAATAATCATCAAAAAAGAACTATAGCAACAAAACTTTTTTTACAATATAGACCTAGCGAACAGACAAAAACATAAAAAAACAAGAAAGAAATATTGAGAAAGAATGTAAGACAGATGCAAGGAAATTGAATAGTGGCAAGGAGGGGAAAAAAGAGCAACGATTGACATGAGTTATTTTACTTGAAAACAGTAAAGTTTCTCAACATATGACTTGGCAATTACATAAATGCCATTGAAGACAGTAACTTACTTTTCTGGCAGTTGTAGAGCAGGATATTGTTCATGCAGAATCTTCACAATCTCCAAACAGTGAGCAACTCTTTCAACCAAACAATATCTTCCACTTGCTGAGGGAACCTCCAAAGCCAGAATATGTGCCATGGCAACATCTCTGACATGAACCCACCCAAAAGTTGCATTTGGATGTGTAGAAGATCCTACCAATAATTCCAGATGAAATTGTTATCTTTTAATTCTCTTCCATTGCCAACAAAACAAATTTTATAGAAAAGAATAATCTAGATTGGATAGAACATGCTTATAACACTAAAGTGATCCATACCAAAGAGTTCGAGAAGAGACATGGTTCAAAATTTTAAATGAATGAAACATGTGCCTGGAGAGCTTTCATAATTAGGCCTACAGAAATAAAACTGGACGTTACAACAATTATCAACTTATTTTGGCCCATTTTGGATGAAACCACCGGATCTTCACTGTGACATATTACTTTCTTCTGTCCCCCCCCCCTCTCATATCATGACATATTTGCTTTGAGAATTGTGCTGCATGTCTTATAAAAACTTCAGCACACAAAGTTATTAGGTAGTGATATATGAATACTGTTTTATCTTTCTTTTATGAAAAACCTTTTCATATTCCTTGAAATATGATGTCTGTCACAATTTTTAGATTTATTTTTTATTTACATTTTTAGTTTCATAAATAGTGTTCCAATTAATAATATGAATAGCTTTTTACAGTTTTCTAGTTCAAATTATCAAAAACTATATTAAGGATCAAGAAATAAAACAAGTTATATATGTTGGATTTGAACTTGCGAATGGATTAAAAATCAGAGCTACAAAAACATAATGTCTGTGCGCATGTACACAGTTGTAGCCAACCTTGTAAATAATCTCCAACGGCAAATTTATTTATATAAGAGCTAACATACACTCACTTTAATGATTTGTCATAAATCCTTAGCCCATTTCTTTCTCAAATAATATAACCAACTTCTATACTAGTTTATTATATGTTTGATATTATCAAGGTCTTTCGTACCATCTATACCAGTAAAATATCAATACGATACTAAGTTTTGATTTGATATGAGCCAAACCAATTTGAAGCGACATATACACCTTGGTACCACCCCGTACCATCTGGTACCAAGTGGTCAAGTGAGAAAAAAATGGTACCTATCTCGATACGGGATGCATATTATATTATACTGATCCATACCATATTATGCGAAACTAATAATGTACTGGAATAGGACTTGGTACTAATTTTGCAGTCCTTGAATATTATGATTTTGTAGCTACCTAAACATTTGTTGTACGATCTTCTATTTGACATATTGATACTTTTATGTGGTTTCTTTTAATTGAGACCGCTTTTTACCTTTTTTTTTTTTTTTTTTTCCTCCAGAAGGAGCTCATATTATTACTGTAGAGTGTTGAGCTCAAAATGGAAGAGGCTTTTTTTTTTTTTTGTTACCATTGCTGCCGTTGTGAGTGGCTCACTCTATTGGATGTTTTTTCCGTTATTAGCATTGAAAGAACATCTAGATCATTATGTCATTAAAGCATAATGCCCTAACAAAAGCTTATTTAAGCTCATTAAAGGAATTTAAGAGACAAAGTCCTAAATGTTCATTTTATTAGGATCTCATGTCAGTGTACGCTTTCAAGCTAAAGTTAGATGTGATTAATGGTTAATGGTCTAAGAGAATTCTCATAAGCTAGTTTATGCATGGCATTAATACTGATTTTTCTTTATTAATTAATATTCCTCTTCCAAAATCTAATATTTTGGGAGAATTTTTAGACTAAAATTCAGACAGTTTCTAGACAAATTCAATTTAAAAAGTTACATTTTTGGTTTTTCCTTCTAGAAAGTGGTAGCACAGTTCCATTAATGATAGAACACATAGTAAGCCATCAAATCCGATGAGAATGAGCATGCAAGCACCTCCAGACTAGCCATAGTAATTCCTGGTGCTTTCAAGCTAAGATTTAGTGGGTTAGTATTCTCATAGAAACTATAGAAAATCTAAAAAGCATGGCATGATATTCTCAGTCCATAGCAAAATGTATGGAAATCCAAGAGGAATTCAATGCATCCTGTAGTTGAGCCTCTAAACAGTCAGCAACACACCGCCATCTAGATTATGATATATCTGCTTGGAAATGCCCCAGTAGCAAATAAAGCAAAGGCTGAGCAACAGCAGAAAACAAAGTTGAAAGTTCCCCTGGTTTGATGCGGCTTAAAGATATCCCCAACAATCCTACATTCTCTCAAACTGCAGCACATTACTGCTTCATAATACCATCAAGCACTAACCCAATTAACTGAGGTGAGCTTATTGAGGCGAGCTTTATTTTGGAACTGGCCATTTTTAAAATCTAGCAAACCCCTTCTCCTTCAAGCTTTTGACAGTCTCCCTGATGCCTGTCTCTAGAGAATATAATCAATGCCTAAGCTTTTTTCCTTTCCTTTGAGACCTGGTATATTGGCGCAAAGGGCTTGTCATCCGTGCACCTGCCAGCATATGGCGCTTGGCAATCAGAGAACAAGTACTAAAAAGAGAGCTTCATCTAAATACATTTAAATTATAGGATAACTAGTTGAACCCTATACACTTCAAGAACTAATTGAATTGACTGATGAAAAAGCACCCTAAACCTCTTCCAAATAAGAAAAGTTGAGAACAAGTTTATAGAGAAGGCAAAATAGAGGTCAATACAAAACTATATGCATGTGCTCTGGAAAAAATACATCAGAAAACTTCGAAGGATATGGGCATCGGAAGACAAAGGGAAAGTAGTCAAGCATGACAGCCTACCAGCTTGTACTGATCAAAACTAACAACGGATCCAGAACAATTAATCAGTTAATCAAAAAACTTATAGTTGATCCATTTAGCTATTGGCACGTGGCTTTCATCCTCCATCAATAAGATACACAAGGTTTTCGATCTATGGGGAAATGAAAGTAATGATACAGATTGAGCAGAGCATAGGAATAGCAAACTTGAGCTAAAGAATAGGATGCTCAAGTAAGATATGGATTTGATCATGCAAGAAAGATCGCCAAATCAATAGTTATTGATAGTTTGCAAGGAGAAAAACTTTAGACTGATACTATAAATGGCTATAAAATACAACCCAGAAGGTCCAAGATACTTGGGGCATTGGTAAGGCCTAATGTAAAAGAAGAGAAAGCATCACATGTAGTTTAATTTGTTATAGTTGGAGCTACTTGCTACGTTTGCATTTTCCGTGCCCAAGCCTCTTATGACTTTGGGGACATAAAAGCCTGAAGAGTAACTAATGATGTTAAAGACAACAAGTTTGAACTTAATAGAATCTTGGACAAGCTCATGAGGCACTCAAGCACAAAGCCATGTCCCATGGAGCATCAAGCACAAAGTAGTCTCTATGGTACTCAAGTAAGGTAATATCCACAAGGTGGTACACACGCGCGTGTGCGCGCGCGCACAGAGAGAGAGAGAGAGAGAGGGAGAGAGAGAGCCGGGGGGGGGGGGATTGTTACAACAAAGTGAAGATGAAGAATAATGATTTAAAATGACTAATAGAAAGCAGTAGGTGATCCGGAAAACCCCACCGCTGATATAGATACTGCATAAAGCGGAAAAACACAATTACGGATGGTGTGCTTGGTTGGAGTTAAGAAACACATATTAGTAGGGAATAGATCAAGTTGTGTCAACCTTTCCTCACATTTTGGATTAGTTTCATCTTAAATCTTCCAAATGTAGAAATTAACACCTTTGAATTTAAGGGAAAAAACCAACAGAAAGATGGTACATAAACAAAAAATTTCAGAAAAAAGAATGGGAGATCTAAAGCATAGACCAGCAATAACTACAGTTTTCTTCTTGGAATTATACATGAATAATTTGATAAGGTGATGCAAATTAAAAAAAAAACAAACAAGTTCATACAGAGCCATTTATTATTATAGACAAGAAAAAAAAGCTTTTAAGTGCTAGTATGAAATAATATCACTACCCAAAACTAGGGTTTGCTTTTCTGATGAAATCCGTGTTGTTTCAGTCAAAATATGCTCAAATAAAGCTAAAAAAAGTCTATACTTTCTTGACTCTGCTTAAGTACGATAAACCAACTAGAACAACTAGGATAAAAAATGAATTCTCAGCTGGAACGCAAAGTTGCAAACCATAATACAGTGTTAATGTGTTTTGGCATCTCTTCGGTTGGAGCTAACTGTTTAATTAAGGACTTGCTAAAAATATGGAATACAACTCTATCATCTGTTGACTGACAAGATAATGACAAAATGCAAATTTAGTAGTTAAATCACCACACTATGGTGGATGTGTCAGATTTATATCAAACTATGTGACCAGCCACCACAACAGAAGATGAAAATTTTCTACCAAGTAGTTGGTGCTAATTCATAGCAGATTAAACTAAGAGGTTATGCCTATGAGGTTAAAACTTGATTAAATATTTACCTAGTGCATCAAATGGCATGATATTTGAGGAACATATCAGGAAGCTTTTGTTAGACAAAAGATGTTAGCAGATACTGTATTTCTTACAAGATAGGTTGCTATTGCCACGACACTACCCATGATGATCCCATTTTTGATTGGGTATTGTTATATGCAGAGACAATGCAACCGAATAAGGATGCGATTAGCAGATAGGCTAAGAGGGTAAGAAAGGAATGAATTGCTAGATCCTGGATGAAGATGGGATATGATACAATCATACAAAACATTTGCTATGATATACGGTAATAATCCAAAAACAGCAATACTTGTTTGAGGACTTGGACGTTACAAAACTTTTTCACAACATAGACCTACTGAACAGACAAAAACATAAAAATGAATGACCGAAACATTGAGAAAGAACCTAAGACAGAACGCAAGGAAATTGAGTAGCGGCAAGGAGGGGGAAAAAAGAACAACGATTGACATGAGTTATTTTACTTGAAAACAGTAAAGTTTGTCAAACATAAGACCCAGCAATTACATAAAACCAATGCCATTGAAGACAGTAACTTACCTTTCTGGCAGTTGAAGAGCAGGATATTGTTCACGCAGAATCTTCACAATCTCTGAACAGTGAGCAACTCTTTCAACCAAACAATATCTTCCACTTGCTGAGGGAACCTCCAAAGCTAGAATATGTGCCATGGCAACATCTTTGACATGAACCCACCCAAAACTTGCATTTGGATATGTAGAAGATCCTACAAACCATTCAAGAGGAAATTGTTCTTTTAATTCTGTTCCATTGCCAACAAAATATATTTTATAGAAAAGAAAATCTAGATTGGAACAAAATTTTATAAAAATCTAGATCTATATCAAAAAGTTCGAGAAAAGGCATGGTTCAACATTTTAAATGAATGAAACATGTGTTTGGAGATGTTTCATAATTAGGCCTACTGAAATAAAACTAGATATTACTACAATTATCAACTTATTTTTGGCCCAGTTTGGATAAAACCACAGGATCTTTGCAGTGGCATAATACTTTCTTCTGTTTTTTTCTTTTTCTTTTTAAATTTCATGACATACTTGCTTTGAGAAATATTCTCTGTCTTATAAAAACTTAAGCATACAAAGTTATTAGGTAGTGATACATGAATACCTTTTTATCTTTCTTTTATGGAAAGCCTTTTCATATTCCTTCAAATATGGTGTTTGTCACCAATTTTCTATTTATTTTTTATTTACGTTTTTAGTTTTATAATTAGTATTCCAATTAATAATATGAATAGCTTTTTACTGTTTGCAGTTCAAATTATCAAAAACTATTCCGAAGATCAAGATATAAAACAACAACAACAACGAAGCCTTAATCCCAAACTAGTTGGGTCAGCTCTATTATGAGTCATATTTTTTGCAAGATGCAAAAATTTTAAGTCTTTCTTTATCACTTCTTTTTATGTGATTTTTAGTCTATCTCTACCTTTTTTTCCTACATATATCAAGTCACTCTTTCGTACATGTGTATCTCTAGGCTTACATTGCACATGTTCAAACCTTTTAAATCGTTCTTCCCTTAATTTATACTCGATTGGAATTATCTCTACCTTTTTATGAATGGTCTCATTTTTATTCCATCTTTTTCGTATTACCACACATTCATCTTAACATTCTCATTTCTGCAACATTCGTCTTATATACGTGTATTTTTCTAATTGCCTAACATTATGTGCTATAAAGTATATATGGTTTTATGGCTGTCCTATAAAATTTTTCTTCAACTTGGAGGTACTCTATGATCACATAATATTCAAATTGCACATCTTCATTTTATCCAATCTGCTTTAATTTTATGGACAATATTATCCTTAATCTCTCCTTTCTTATGAATAATCGATCTAAATATCGAAAATGATCATTTTTAGTAACTTCATGATCCCCAAATTTGTACTCTACATTCATTTTTATTTTTAATTGTATTAGAATTGCATTACATATATTCTGTCTTTGTCCTACTTAACCTAAAACCTTTAGATTCTAATGCTTTTTTTCATAATTCTAACTTACGATTAATTTCAGTCTTAGTTTCATCTACCAGTATTATATCATCTGCAAATAACATACACCATAAAATATCATTCTGAATATCTCTAGTAAGCTCATCTATATTTAAAGAAAAACATAGGGACTAAGAGATAGGGACTAAGAGCATATCCCTGATTTAAGCCTACTATAATAGAAAATTCGCTAGTATTACCATCAGTAGTTCTTACACTAGTAACATCCCATCATACATAGCTTTTATTATGTTAATATACCTAACAGGTGCTCCTTTCTTTTCTAGCACCCACCATAAGATTTTTCTGAGGACCCTATTATAATCGCTAGTATTAACTCTGCCTATGTATGTCTTTTTATAAAAAATGGTCCTAAGCTCGAATAAAGGAGGAGGATTGTAGTAGGTTGATGGCTAGGATAAAACTATAGTCATACCCTATGGACATGAATCCAAAGTTAAAGATCAAGTTATAAAACAAGTTTTATATGTTGGATTTGAACTTATGAATGCAAAGTTTAAAAATCAGAGCTACAAATGCATAATGTCTATGAACATGTACACAATTGCAACCAGCCTTGTAAATAATCTCCAACCAACGTACACTCACTTCAATGTTTTGTCAATAATCATTAGACCATTTCTTTGTCAAATAATATAACCAATCGTCATATTGGTTTCTTGCATGTTTGATGCTATCAAAGTTTGCTGTATCGGTAAGGTATTAATACGGTACTAAGTTTTGATTTAATATGAACCTAATTGGTCCAAACCGACCCGTACCACCTAGCACAAACTGGGGGTGAGTATGGGCCAGGTGGCCTATGGGACAGCCTGGGCTTAGCCCTGGCCCAGAAAATTATAGGGCTTAGGCCATGGTTTTTAGTTCATAAGGTCAGGCTAGGCCAGAATTCTAAGGCTATTGAAATTTTGAGTAGGGCTCGAGCTTAGAAAAAATAGGCCTAATCTGGCGCAGCCCGATAATTTATATTTTCATCTTATATATTATATTTTTTTAAGATATGATATATTAATATATAAATAAAAAATTAATATATTTTTATTTATATTTAAAATGTATTTTCAAAATGATATGGGTGGTGGGAATCAAACTTGGGAACTAACAATAAGTAGTTGAAGGTTTAACCGCCCAGCTATGTTTAACCATTTGTTAAGAAATACACATTTATTGAATATATTATACAACTACGATATATAACTATAGCACGGCCTGAGCTTAAGTTGGCTATTCTTGGCCTGAGGTTGAACTCATACTCAGAGTGGGCTCGATCCATTCCCACTCCTAGTACTAATATATACCACTCGGTACTAGTGTTAAGAGTGAAAAAATGGCATCGTCTCAATATAGGGTACATATTGTATTGTACCGATCAATACCATATTGTATCGAACTAATAATGTACTGGTACAAGTCTCGATACCTATTTTATAGTCCTTGTACATTATGATTTTTTAGTTACATAAACATTTGCTACATGATCATTTATTTGGCTTATTGATATTTTCATGTGGTTTCTTTTATTTCGGACTATTTTTTTCCTTATTTTTCTCCCTCCAAAAGGAGCTCATATTATTGTTGTGGAGTGTTGAGCTCAAAGGGTTTTTTTTGCATTTGTTACCATTGCTGCCATGGTGGGCAGCTTGCTCTATGGGATGTTTTCTAGTTATTAGCATTGAAAGAACCTCTAGACCATTATGTCATCAGAGGATAATGTCCTAACAGAAACTTATTTAAACTCATCAAAGGAATTTAAGAGACATAAAAATAATCATGTGTCTTGAATGTTCACTTTATTAGGATTCAGGTTAGTGTATTCTTTCAAGCTAAAGTCAGATGTGATTAATGGTTCATGGTTTAAGTCTTTAAGAGACCTCTCATAAGCTAGTTTATGCATGGCAAATATACTGACTTTTCTTTTATCAATTAATATTTCTCTTCCAAAATCTAATATTTTGGGAGACATTTAAGACTAAAATTCAGATGGTTTCCGAACAAATTTGATAAAAAAGTTAAACCTTTTGTTTTTCCTTTTAGAAAGTGGTAGCACAGTTCCATTGATTATAGAACACAGAGTCAGACTTCCCATGACAAGCACCTCCAGACTTGCCATAGTAATTCTTAGTAGCAATAATTATTGCCAAAACTTTTCCTGCTGCTTTGAAGCTGAGGTTTCTTTTTGTTCAGCGAAAAAAAAGAGAACACTCTACTGAAGGTAGATAAATTGAAAGAATGCAGTTCTGGTTTCCGTTTACTAGCATTCAACCAAGATGATATGTAACATGAAATTTGCATACCATTTATCAAGTCTAGGATCATAGAAGCACTTGTATTTAGAGTAGGTTGCAGAAGAGAGCCTATGACAACTGCTGGGTTTATCGTTACGACGTCGATAGAATTGTCCTTTGAAAACTTCCAAGCAGCCTCCTCTGCCAATGTCTTCGAGAGTACATACCACATCTAATAGAAACTCAGAGGTTAGGAAAATTGTTTTGAGGTTCTCAAAACATACTTAATACGGTCCAACTTAAGAATTAGAATAACATACCACTTGCAGTACTCCTGAACAAAAAGCAGCTCAAAACTCTAAGTTATTATAACATTTTTAGAGGAGCATAACCATAATTTTGTTCAAGCTAACTGATGCATAACATAATAATTCTTTTATCTGATAGAGAAAACTGTCACACTGCATTATCAATATTACCGGAAAGCTTCATATCGAAAATAATATAATGCACTGTAAGCTTCTAAAACTGTGTAGCATCCCAAATTGTTAACTTGCACCATATTATTCCAGGCTGCATTTCTCAGTAGTGAAGATGTCAAGGAGAAAAACTATAAAGGTCAAGCTTTGTTCTATTTATCTGGTCATCTTGGTATACCATGTTGAAATAATTCAATACATCTCAAGATGCTTTGCACCGTGCACATTTCATTATAGAGTCAATAAGATACCTTAATCTACAAGCCTTATTCATATAAACAGTTTCAGCTTTATGGAATAAAGTGTTATTAATCAAGTAAAAATATGTTTTATGACCAGAAACTGAATTTTTTATCCCTCTGTCAGATGGTGTAATATTTCAGCAGTTTGCAATTTTTAACAATGAAAGTAGAGAAAACCCTGCCATGAAACTAGAAGACCTCTTGGTGGGTAGAAAAAGCTATCTTATCGGATATGCTGTTTACGCTCAAGCTCAGGTACCATGAGCAATACTCAGTCCTAGACCAAGACAAACTGAGAAGGAATTTAGGTTCATTATACGTAACCGTATTCATCTATAGGTCCAAAAGAACAAAAGCAAGAGCTGAAATTGAAAACTTATCACCATACAAGCATTTAAGTACTTAACATAAAACCACTTGATGCCTAGAACATAAATTTGCAGGAAGAACAGATCCTTATATTTTGTACATATGCCACAGGCACACAGCTACATAAATGGGATAAACCATTAACAACTATGATCATGGTGCAAGCATAGACTCGAAGAATAACCATTCATCTTCACAACAGTCCTAATTATGTATATTTTCCCAGCATTTGATCATGAATCCATCATACATACAGTCGTCAAGAAAAGGACTGATAGTTGATAAGGATATGACATTGTCCTGTTAACCAAGATATTCATTAGCATAAAAGTTAACAGTTGGAAGGTTTCTTTTTTCTACAAATAGCATCTTTTTTTGGAACTATATATATGAGAAAACTTAAATAACTATATTAGATCAAACTTGAGGAAACATGGATATAATATCAAACTTGGCAATAATAAGGGTACTTTGATTCAGCAAAAAGTGAAACTAGGGTACAAAAACCAAAAGAAAATATTGATCAACTTAAATCTCAGTTGATTTCAATGAATCATTTTCTTAATAATAACATAAGTTAATTGTATGTCAAGTGGTAATAGCAATAAAAGACAAAATCTCTGATAGTTTATAATGCTTATAGGGAACATTTTTCAGGACAAAAAAAACCTCTTAAGGGATCGTTTGTTAGGTAGAAAATAGAGGTAAAAAACTTTTCTGCCTCATTTTTCCACATTTGGTTGAAAAGGAGAGGGAAAAATTATGTGTGAGGCCCACAAACTTTTGTTTCCTTTCACTGAAAATAAATACAACTGCGGAGGTGGAATTTAATTTCTCGTGCTCTTCTCTCCTCCCACTAGAAAACTTTCTCTAAAAAATTTTTCCCAAGAAAACACCAAATGAGAACTAATATTCACGAAGTAATATTTATATTTTGGCCCCATCAGACATAATACCAGGCATTAGAATGCCAACTACACATATGATACAGGTATTCTTGTAATTAGTTGTAATTGAAATACATGCATACAGATGCAAAAGAGTGGCAAAAAATGGGTTTGTGCTATGTTTAAATATGGACTGGAAATATGGGCTTGTATTGATGATTTCTGTTGATAGATCAAACCATACTTTAGAAGGTGGGCTACAGAGTGGGTTGTAGCCTTCACTCAACCAGGGACAGGATTAGGCATGTTGTCCACAACCAGGTTACTTACTAACAAATTCCACATCTATGCCTTCATACAGCGACCCATGCAGCATGTTCAATCCACATCCATAAATAACAGCTTTGTGCAAACTTTGTATTCAATCATGCTACCAAAAGAATCACATAATCAGACTTAAACACACAATCCATTCCAAAGAGGATATCTCGTAAAGATTTTGTTGTGTTCTCAGACAAATATCTTAGGCAATTAAAACTTTCTATGTGGGAGTATTGTGAAAAAGGATGAGGACAAAAATAAGTAGTAGCTATTTTTGGTTCTCGCATATGTTCTTAGGGAAAAGGCTTAGATGAGTTGAGTTGAGTTGAGTCGAGCATATGTTCTTAGGGAATTCTTGTTGCAACTATGTTTGATCATATGACCTCAAGGATGTCTCTGTCCAACTGTGATTCAAACAAAGATACAGACACCGACGGATGATGTGTATTATGAAGAAAGAGAAGGTTGGACACATGAAGTTCCAACTCATAAGTTCCAATTCATACCTTTGCCTCCTTACAAACCTCTGCACTAGAAAACCATGTCTCATCCATCACCACATCAGGTGTTCGGGTTCTTCCATTCCACGCAACAGCAGTCATGGATGATGTGATGACCACCCTTTTAACAGAAGGAATTTTAATGCAGGAACTGAGAACATTAAGTGTTCCCTTCACTGCTGGGTCAATTAACTCAGCCTAAAAGTAAGAGACACAAAGCTGTTAAAAGAGTCATAGCTTGCCATCATTTGGGACAGTGAAAATAGAGAACATCATAAAAACACACAGGACAGAATACAAGAAAAGAATGCAAGAAGATTATCTAAGGTAATTTTATCTAACCCCATATATATATTACCACGTTGTAGCACAACATAGGAAAAAGCTAGTCTATGCTTAATCTTATCATCCAGCAAAGACAAAGAGGCCAGATATGAAAGCTGCATCAAGTGACAAATGTGGAATTGCATAGATAAGGTTAGTACACATAACAATTTAAATGACAAGACTCAATTTATTGCACAAAAATTTTGTGCATGAATGTGAATCAGTTGCAAACATGCAAAAAAAAAAGAAAGAAACATATAATCATATATATATATATATATATATATATATATATATATATATAAAGAAAAGTCGTGATATACATGCCCAAAACTTGGGATGAATTTGCGTACATAGGGATGAAAGCAAACAGGGACTGTACCTTTTTTCTTTGTATTTTTTTTCTGTGTTGTTTTAGGAGTCCATAGATAGCTTAGCTTTCGATTCTGTAATATTCTTTAGATTAATTTTATGATTAGTTTCTGCGACTCATAGTTGGATTGATGAAAATTTAGAAACTAGAATCGCACTAGAGAATTTACATGTCCATACATATAGGGTTCATAGTTTCATCGTCCCCCAAATTTTGCAACTTTTTTTCCTTAATTCTTCAAGGAAACATTTTTCTTCATGTTTACTTCTATCTTTCGTTGGATTATCTTTAGGAAAGTAGGATTTTATCAAGATAAGAGGAACTTTTCCTTTAATATGACCCCTTCTCACCTTTGGAGAAGAAGGTTTCTTTCATTATTTTATGTTCATGAATGTGTTAACAGAACCAACCATTTAGTCAAGTAAATAATGTAAAATCAACTTCAGTTCAAATTTTCAACATAGTTCTATGTCAATCCTAGGGAATAGACTAGCCCATGCCTGAGAGCTTACCTAGTTGCCCGATGTGACTTAGTACAAAGTCGGTCGGTTTTTTATCATTTTTCAGTTATATTTTTCAGATATTGTACTATAATAATATAACATTTAAATGTGAATACAAGCATACAAGGTAAACATACCGATGAGTACTTATGAAAAATTAAAAAATACTATCAACTATCAAGATTCACAATAATGTGTAAACTTAAAACCTAATAAGTGAAACAAAAGTGATAATAAACACTATTGTTACTTTGCCTCTAATGAGCTTCAGTGGTTGCATCCAAACTTTCCAAAGACTAGAGCTTGGATCTAAAGTTTTGAATGCACCTATGTATGTAGACATTATAACATTGTTGGGAAACATGAGATAGATAACACATCGTATAATGAATGTTTCGTCTACTAAGCATGTCACATTAAGCAAGGCTCACCATTTTGAGCCATACCACCTGTCATTGGGAGTAGTGTACCGATAACAAACACATAGCGAACACATGCATGGTATGGGAGGCATAGTAAGCCTTAGTACCACAAACTGGCCCATCCCAACATTATAAATATGGTACTAATAGGTACAATAACAAAGCCTTAATTCCAAGCTAGTTGGAGCCGACTACAAGAGTTTATTTTTTTCTCCATTGGTATTGATATTGGTACCAAAACCGATAATGTGAACCAAGATATTAAGGAACATTAAGTATTATTAAGCTATTATCTGAATTTGGTGACCTAGACACATCTTTTTGGGCTTGGGCCGCAAATCACTTGTTCAACTTGCCAAATGTTTAACCAAAGAAAGCAGCTTGCCCCTTCCTTCTCAACTATTCCCCTTGCTTCTTTAAACCTAACCTCTCTAATCCTCCGGTGCTACCTTATACGTGCTTGGTTCCAGATTAACTTGCTCAAATGCTATCCTATCATGGTCAACACCATTGAGATCTCCCTCTGAACCATTGATAGAAACCCCATCCCTGAAATTTGAATGTTCTTACTTCAACCTCTTTGCCACAACCCCCTCAACTCTCGTTTTGAAACTACTCCTCAACTCATTTTTGACCTTGCTTCCATCCCTTTAGTACTGCTACCTCAACACAACTCTTAGCGACCCCCCCTCAACCTTCGCAATGCAACCACCGTAGTCAAAGGAAAAAAAAAAAAACAGCAAAGAGAATCACCAAATCTGTATAATTGCTGATGATCTTTTGCTCCCATTGCCTCCACCAAAAATAAGAGGAGACATCAGAAGATAGAGTGTTAGGGTAAAGGGGTGCAGCAATTCCACACTCTCTGCTCCATGCTGACTTGAGAGGTTCAAACAGTCGAGTAGCTCAATTCATCAATTTGAAAGGGTTTTAGCTAGATCAAGTTTTAACTCAATGTAATCCAACAAAGCTAGCAGGTAGCCAGTCAAATGGGTAGATCTAGCTAATTCGGACAAGTCTCAAAACGCTGTTATCAAATGTATACATTGCATTGCTGTTTCAATAGAAACTTTATGAAAAGATGGC
Source organism: Calamus simplicifolius (assembly GCA_900491605.1). Classification (NCBI taxonomy): domain Eukaryota; kingdom Viridiplantae; phylum Streptophyta; class Magnoliopsida; order Arecales; family Arecaceae; genus Calamus; species Calamus simplicifolius. The sequence goes on along the minus strand of UESW01001343.1, from coordinate 251,899 downwards.
ATTTACTCCAATAGTAGATAATTGCTAGCAAAGATTGCAAAAAAATAATAAAATGGTGATTATATTGATTTAGTTTTGCAATTTAAAATTACATTTTTTTATCATTTAAAATATTCTTTTTAGTATTTTATTTTCTCATCATTTTAAGTTAAATTAATTTTCTAGAATTTTAATTCAAAAAGTACCCTAACTTGATATTTACTAAAGTGTTGTTTTCTAAAATTTTTTAATTTATTTTGAAAGGACAAAATGACTTTTTATTCTTAAAAAAATATTTTTTATATTTTTGTTGAATTTAAATGCGGGTATTCTTTTATATTCATAAAAAATATTAAGTATGAAAATAAGGAAGAAGAAAAAGGATGTGAACTCACAAGAGATTATGTGCTACCCAGCACACACCCTCTCACCACACCCATCCCAACCCCAAACCAGGTTGAACTTGACAGTTCAGCATGGTTTGGATCGATTTGTATTGTCAGGGTTTGAACCAAATTGAAAGAAAAAATCGTAACGGTTTCTGATCGGTTCGGCTCGGTTTGGGCTGAAGTGACCTATTCAACATGATTTGGCCTACCATGGGTAGGAGCAATTTAAATAGTGCAATAGATGGAAGAAAAAGAGTAAAACTATGGAAAAAATAGTAATGTTATTTTATAACAGCAATAATAATATGAACCTGTGGATCAATGGCATTAAGATAGCAAGGAGAAGCTGTATGAAAAACACCCTCACACCCCTCAACTATTGAATCAAAGGAGCCCTCTTCCAATAAGTCTGCTTTAAACAAGTGCAGTCTCTCACTGGCTCCTTCCAAGGCACGCAAATGCTCAGTTTTCCTTGGATCAGCTAATAAACATTACGTAAAAAATATAAGATGAGGGAAATATAATTTTATGCAAAATTTCAGATCTAGCAGATGTCCTACGGTGAGTAAAGGGGTGACATGAATGCTTGACATGGATCAATCACAGAATTTTGTAAAAGAATAAGATGACAATTAGAATATTTCCTTTTTCTCCATGATCTATCAAAGAAAGAATAATAGAAAAAGATGTTCAACAAAAGTGACTGAACAAGAAGACATACCAAAAACAAAGAGCACAACATTTGATGCATAAGCCAGATATTAGCATATTTACATGAAAAGGCTGAAGAAAACATCACACAACAAAACATTTTATTATTTAAGTGAAAGGAAGAAGTGCTTCTTTATGTTTATTATAATTTTAACCAGAACTCAACATCATCCTCAATTTGCCTCCACAGAAACACAGGATCTTCCTTGAAAGAAGACCAAAATCATTCCAATACTAAAGTAGGCTTTAAATTTGTGCTACAGATGGCTCATATTAAGTAGCTTTATAATTTCTAGATGGGCATTTTTGTTTGATCCATGAAATCCTGTCACAATTTTCAAAATTTGTCCAACAAAAGAAAAAATGTTTGGACTAATTTTCCTTTTGCTTGGCAAATAGGACATTAGTGGACAATTTCATGGATTGTACAAGTGAAATTCCATTTATGCAAATTTAAGGAGGACAGCGAAATACTAACCCTCTGTTTGGATGGAGAGAAAACTAGGGAGGAAAGAAAACTAGGAGGGAAAATAGGAGAGAAAATGAAATTTATCTTGTTTGGATGGAGAGAAAAGTCGGAAGGAAAGAAAACTAGAGGAGAAAACAGAGGGAAAAAAGTGGTGGGCCCCACATAAAAGTTTTCTCTCCGAAACCGGAGAGATTTTGGAGAGAAAACTCAAATGCTCTTTCTTTTTTTTCATTCCAATATTGACCCTTCCAAAAAAACAACCGAGGATTGTCATTGTAAATTATCAACTTTTCTCTCCTCTCTATTTTCCTCTCACTCATCCAAACAGAAGGAGAGAAATACATAAAGTAGAGAAGAAAAAACAAAATAAAATTGCATGATTGTTTCACATAGAATAATTTAGGGTAGTGACAATTTGTCAAATCCTATAACAAGTGATGAGTAAAGGGGATAGCTACAGATGTCACGTTCTTATATAGAATAAGACTGAAGCATTGTACTCAAGGCTCGACCATCACACCATCAATATGGCTGAAGTAACACAAGTAAAGCTCATGATGACTCGATAATGGAAAGCAAGGAAGCAGAGCATATTTCTCTAAAAGATCAAATTTCTTGATAAATAATTCTTCAATTGATTTTCAGGCATGGTTTTATTTCATGCGATATCTACATTCTATATTTAGATGGCCAAAAGGAACCTGGATAATTTGTCCCGATGGAAGGTATCCAGCCATCTGTAGCAAATTATTCCGAAAAAGAAAAGTTTCAGATCTCAATTAAGACTTTGAACCTAAAGTCCTTTTGATATACGTAACCATTGCTACCTATAAAATGATGAATGCCCTGCAATTTGTTAGCTCCAATGCAATTACATATGCTTGATGGACGAAATTCCCACACGCTGCTTGGTGTATTGCCAATGTCAAATTCTTTGTTTCTAATAGCACTAGGGTTATTTTTGAGAATAGAAGATTTGCATCCCAGTGCTCCTTTTTCTCCATGTCTGTACTTGTTTTTTTTATGGTGCTCCATCAAAAGACTAGACATATAAAGAATTTACCCAAGAAAAATTCTTCTCAATAAGGTACACCTGATTTAGAATCCTCCCCAACTCCACTACTAGGCCAAGTCATGTTGCCACAGAAGTTAGTGCAATTAACATTATACCAGTATAATTAAAGCTATGCTAGATATTCCAATTTTTTTTAATGTTTTATTTCTCTAACTACAAACAACAAGCTTGCAATTAAATAAGTTAGCATACAGTCTGTGCGAGTGGACCGTGTTGTTTTGTAAAAGATAATATTACTGCAAAAACAAAAATTCCTGCATGTTCTACATCCTTTAATTTTATGTAAACACTGCTTTAATTATATAAATTCATGTAATTTTACATAAATAACTTAATATTTTAATATAAATATCGAATATTTATGAAATAAATATTTAATATTTATTTCAATAATACTCATCAATATTTATTATTTCAATATTACTATTTTATTGTTAATATTAAAATATGAATACTATTGTACATATTAATAATATTTTGAATATATATATATATTAATACTATATTTATCTAAAAATATTTATTTAATAATAAAATAAAATATTTATAAATATTTATTATTATAAAACAAAAAATAATATTTAATTTCATAAATTATAAATAAAATATTTTTAATTACGCAAATATTTTAGTTTAATAATATTTATATTAGTAGTGGATTATTAATAATATATTTAATAAATATATTATAATATAATATTTATTTATTAATAAGTAAACGATATTTATGTAATTATTAATAATAAAATATTAATATTTTAAATAAAATAAATATTAAAATGAATATTATGTAAATATATTGGTATACAAATAAAATTAAATATTTTGATTACTTTAAGTGGATTTTGAGAAGGGATTTGTAAATTACACTCTTAAGGATGGAATTTGTAAACGAGATTTATAATTTTATGAAATTTTATAAATCCCTCGTTAAAAATAGCTAAATAAGAAATTTTAGTTTTAAAATTCTAAAATCCTTCTTTCAAATATATATTTTTAAAAAAGTTCTATCCAAACGCACCCTTAAAAAATGCCAAGACCCAGCAGCAATAAGAAGACAAGAATCCAAACTCAAAAATACAATCTATATATGAATGTTAGCACAAAGGGTCAAATGTTTATTAATGAAAGGCTATATCAAAATCAAAATTTAAAAAAATGCACAATTAAAGTGAAGAAAACCTTTTTAAAAAATCAAGTACATCCCTTTCAAGTACATCCCTTTTAAACCATAATGTCTTGAAGGCTATTCAACAAATCTGAGATGATGCATAACAACCATAACCGTTACAAAATGATCAATGAAACAGGAATTGGTGGCGTGCTGTATAAGTTTAACTTTAATAGGATAATGTAATTGTATCCTAAAGAGGGAAAGGAATAACCATCTTTAAAATTTTAGAGGAAAAAAAAAAAAAACCACTACTGGTCCTTATAAGGATGGTAGAGAGAGAGACGGACCGAGATCTCGGACGGAGGCGTGCACGGTATATCCGCGCTGGAGGAGAAGCTTGACGAGCCAGGAAGCAATATAACCGGACGCACCGGTGACGCACACCACCTTTCCGCTCCTGCTCATCCTTCTCCACTCTCTCTCTCTCTCTCTTCTCTCCCCCCGGCTCGCTCTCGCTCCCACAGTCCCACTGCTCGCTATTTGGCTGTACACGCCGAAAGGCGAAGGCCGTCCTATGAACAGATAAAGCAGCCAGGAAAGGAGAAGCCAGTGCACAGCGCTTTGGTAGTGTCCGAATCCTACGTCCGAGGGCCCGCTGGACGGCAGGCGATAACGCGTAAGCAATTGGAAACAATCAGGCTATGTTTGGATCTTTGGAGAAAGGGACGAAGAAAATGAAAGGATTGTTTTCTTTCTGTTATTTAGAAAGGATGAAAGAGAATGAATGAATAATATTAATTATTTTATTTAATAAAAAAAGTTATTTGATAATATATTCATGGAACAATTAATAATAAAAAAATAAAGAAATAGTTTGATCCTTCATAAAAGTATGAAACTTTTTCTCTCTCAGTTTACCTTCTGATTTGAGGTTAACAAATTTATCCTCACATAGAAAGAAAGAAAAAAAAAAAAAAAAGTGAATCCATTACTTCCACTCCCTTTCTTCTCTTTTCAAATAAGGTAACATTTCACTCTTTTCTTTTTCCTCCTCTCCATTCCTTTTCATCCGTTGGATAAAACGAAAGCACATTATTCGATAGGAAAATTTCTATTTACACGATCCAAATTACTCAGTATACCTCTTAATTTTTTTTAAAAAATAAAATTTCTAAACTACCCTTTCTTTTTTTCTCTCCATACTTCTGCCTCTATCTCCTCTCTCGCACCGCCCCCTTCTCCCTCCCCATCTCTTCTTAGACACCACCCTCTTCTCCCTCCCCAGCGCCCCCTCCCCCATCTCCTTTCCCTTCCCTAGCATCCCTCCACTTTTGCATCGGCCTCTTTCAGTACCCCTTGGCCCCTATTTCCTTTTCATTCCTCGGCACCGGCTCTCTTCGATTCCAGGCGCCTTTCGACACCATTCAGCTAAGCAGAACTGAACGAAAGCCCTTCGTTCGATTTTGTTTGGCCAAACGGAGGGCCTATGTTCGATTTGGTCTATCGGACCGAACAGAATGACCTTTGTTCGGTTCTGTTTAGCCGAACGGTGCCGAAGGAGAAGCCAATGCCAGAGGAGGAGGCACTGGGCCGGTGCCGAAGAGTGGAAAGGAGATGAGGCCGAGGAAAGGGCGGTGCTAAAGAGGGAAGGAGACGAGGGGGGGGCAAGAATAGTCGTATGCGATGGTGAATCGTGTGTCGACCTTGGGATGAGTGGGCGGCTAAGATGCAGGCTGTGCGAGGGTGGCGAATAACTTCGGAGTTCGGATAAAAAAATGATAAATATAAAATTAAACTATATTTCTTTATTAAATAACTAATCTCATCCGACGTGCAAAGCCCTGCTAACCGGAAGAATGGATTAAAATGGTCTCCAACGGCTTAGACCCTCTTGCCTTTGAAATTCCAAAGAGGACCTAGATGGGTCATATAATGGTTTGATCATCAATGCATCTTCTTGATTTAATGATTGAATCTTGAACTTCATAAAATTTTAAAAACAGATTGAATTTGGTCACCTTTTATAATTTTTTTAATGTAAAAAACATGTGAAATTATTTTACTAGATGCAAATTAGGTTGACCATAAATTATCACACTTAATTCTCCAAATGATCTATTCAAGAAAGACAATTTATTACAATGAAAGACTTATTAGGAGTACCTTGATGGGGGCACTATTATTTTCTCTAGTTGTTGAGGGGTAAAATCGCCACTGCATTAATAATCGTGCAAGGGGTTAGGATCAACCATGACTCCCACTTGCTATGCAATATCCGCTAGAGATGAATCAACCTCAGTGGATCGGGGCGCCTTAGCCCCCAGCGAGCCAAGGACTCTCAAGGCGCGGGTCACATCTCTCGGCCTCAGCTGAGCTATAACGTCCCTCTTAGCCTCAGCCGAGCTATCCCCATCTCTCGGCCTCAGCCGAGCTATCCTTGTCTCTCGACCTCATCCGAGCTATCCCCATCTCTCGGCCTCAGCCGAACTATCCCCATCTCTCGGCCTCATCCGAGCTATCCTTGTCTCTCGGCCTCATCCGAGCTATCCTCATCTCTCAGCCTCAGCCGAGCTATCCCTGTCTCTCGGCCTCATCCAAGCTATCCCTGTCTCTCGGCCTCATCCGAGCTATCCCTACCTCTCGCCTCAGTCAAGCTGTTCCTATCTCTCGGCCTCAGCCGAGCCATTCCTATCCATTATGCCTCGCCAGACGAGCTATCCTTATGCCCCAGCCAGACTCGGGCACTCAAGCACCTCTGCAGAATCTGACATGGGAGAGTTCAAACAAAAATCATACCCAAGAATGGCCTAGAGCCCTGGAGCCTACACCGTCTCCGAATCCCAAGACATCGACTAGCTCTCCCAGCCGTCGATCCTCTAACTAATGAGATACGAATCTTACTGACCTCATAACAGACTGGATTCGAATCCTAACGGCTTTTGGACCCACGATGCCCCCAAGGAATCAGGTGATCCTCTATAAATAGAACCATCTTCCGGCTTCTCAGGTATGCACACTGGCCTACTGGCCCACTCTCCTTCTACCCTTGCTTATCCCTTTTCGCCATTAATGCTCTCCTCAGAGCTCTCGAAAGGCCATCCCTGGAGAGACTCTTCAGCGAGAGCCTTCTTCTTATTTTGTTGATTGCCGATCCCCGCTGACTTGAGCGTCGGAGGGTCTTCCACGGAGGGCCACCCCCAGCGCCTCTCGCGTAAGGACTATTTTGTAGGTCCGTCTAGGAGGGAGCCCATCCTGAAGCCCGATCGCGCCCGAGTCAGAGGACAGATTTTAGCAGCAACAAATTGGTGCTAGAGGAAGGGCCCTCAAGTCCCATAAACTTGTGATCCAGGAGACAAGGATCTTGATCTGAAAGAGAACTCCTCCCATGGCTAACCGAAGAAAGGCTACTTCCGAAGCCCGAGACCAGGTCGCCTCCCAAAGACCTGATCCGATGAGCAGCGTGGCACCGCCACCACCACCGGTTGAAACTCCATCGCCACCGGCGGCCCAGTGACCCAGGACCAGTTCGCCTTGCTGGTCCAGTAGGTCGAAGCCCTGTCCAATCTGATCTAGGGGCGCTTTAAAGCTCCCCATCCAGCTGCACCTACTCCACACCTCCCTGAGGAGAATGCGGCCCCCGCTCATCCAGTGGTCTCTTCTTCCGACCCGCATGGGATTGCAGACCCCCCTCATCGCCCTAAGAAAGCTGAGCCAGCCCCCCAAGGGGTTTACGGCAAGAATCTTCCTCGATCTCGGCGGGCCCGATCCCTCTCTCCGGTGTTCTCTCATCATGACTCGACACCGTCTCATCTCTCTCCTCGCCCAGCTCCTCCTGCTGTGCTAGAGGAGATCTGCCGACAACTCCAGAAGATGCGTCAGGAGTTGGACGCCGCCAAGCAGGCCCATCCACTCCAGCATAAAGCGGAGTAGGGCATTCCCTTCTCCAAGGAGATCATGGAGGAAGTGATTCCCTCCTACGTCAAGCTGCCCGCCATCGAGCCCTACCATGGATCCTCCGATCCCGATGACCACCTAGCAGCTTCCGATCGATCATGATGTTCCATGGGGCATCAGATGCGATCCTCTGCCGTGCCTTCCCTTCCACCCTTAGGGGATCCGCTCGAACCTGGTTCAATGCCTTGAAACCAGGTTCTGTTGGTTCATTTGACGAGCTGAGCCGCCTCTTCATCAGCCAGTTCGTCAGCAGCCGTTGTCATCGGCGGAGATCTGACTCCCTCTCTGAGGTTAAGCAGAGAGAGGGGGAGTCCTTGAAGAAATATCTTGGTCGCTTCAATACGGCCATGCTGGAAGTGGACCACCTTAATCATGAGTGGCCATGTCCGCCCTAGCAGGCAGAGTGTTAAAGGAGAGCGACTTTTACCTGGCGTTGGAGGTCAGCTACCCTCCGAACCTCTCGACATGATGGCCCTGGTGGACAAGTATGCCAGAGTCGAAGAATCGCGGAGGGCTACCCGCATCGAGCTGACAAGGAAGAAGGAGTCCAAGGGCTCGGACAAGCACCGACCCGCCTGCCAGCAGAGCCCGCCTTGCCGCCAAAGGGTTCCTCCGCCGCCACCGAGGAACCGCACCCGGAGCCCGCCTAGGAGGTTCAACCGGTTCACCCCGCTCACTGCCCGAGGATGGAGATCCTCATGGAGATAGAGCGCCAACTCCCTCGACCACCTCCTCTTCGAGGGAATGCAGCCCGGAGAGACCCCGCCAAATATTGCTGCTACCATCGGGACCACGGCCACGACACTGAGGAGTGCTGGTAACTGAAGAACAAAATCGAGAGGCTCACAGCTGGTAGGCCGGATCAATTCAAGAGAGCACCCGAGCCAAGAAACGGGGGTGACCGCCAGCCTGAGCCCCAACAGCCTCCTCCTCCAAATCCTTCGGTTGCCGGCCACATCTGATCGAGGCATCGGCAGTCCGTCGAGCTGGCGGGATGATGAAGAAGGTTCAGCGCCAAAAAAAGCATGGACCAATGAGCTCTCCTTCTCCGACAGCGACCTTCAGAGATATAGTTCCGCATGATGATGCGTTGGTTGTATCCCTTAATCTGAACAATTATGATGTAGACCGAATCCTTATTGTTAGTGGGAGCTTCGTCAATGTTTTGTATCTCAATGTGTTTGTAAAGATGAAATTCTTTTGGAGAATCTCCGATCCGTGGACTCCACCCTAATGGGGTTCACCAGCGATGTTATTACCCCGGAGGGGGTCGTGACCTTGATGGTCCGCACGGGAACTTGGCCCTGCGTTCCACTGTTCATACAGATTTTTTGGTAACCAAGCTTCGGTCCCTACAATGCAATTTTTGGGAGATCCGGCCTGATGTCCCTTAGAGCCGCTGTCTCCATCTCGCACCTAGCAATGAAGTTCCCTACCGGATGGGGAGTGGGAGTAGTTCGAGGTAACCAAGCTGTAGCTCGGCAGTGCTTCGTCACTAGTCTTCAATCCAAACTGCCCGAAGTTGATGAGCTAGACGCTTGAAAGGATTTTGCTGAGCAATGAGGAGAACCAGCGAAGAGCTGGAGGAGGTACCGCTGGACGAAGCTTGGCCCAACCGAGTCATAAGGATCGGGTTGCTGCTGAAAGGGAAGCCCCGGCTGGAGCTGATTAACTTCCTTCGAAGGAATGCCGATGTCTTTGCCTGGTCCACTTCTGATATGCCTGGAATCAGCCCAGATGTTCTCGTCCACCGTCTCAATGTGGACGAGATGTCCCGACCGTGAAGCAGAAGAAAAGGAACTTCGCCCCTGAGCGACAGAGGAAAATTGAGGAAGAAGTCGACAAGCTCATCAAGGCAAATTTTATTAGGAGGTAAATTACCTGAGCTGGCTGTCAATGTTGTCATGGTGAAGAAGTCGAACGGTAAATGGTGGATCTGCATCGACTTCACCGACCTTAATAAAGCATGCCCGAAGGACAGCTTCCCTCTCCCTTGGATCGACCAGCTTGTGGATGCTACTTCCGGTCATCAGATGTTGACCTTCATGGACGCATATTCGGGCTACAACCAAATACGAATGGCGCCCGAGGATGAAGAAAAGACCACCTTCATAACTGACCGAGGTACTTATTGTTACCGCGTCATGCCTTTTGATCTAAAAAATGCAGGTGCTACTTACCAAAGGCTGGTTAACAAAGTCTTCAAGGAGCAAATCGGCCGAAACATGAGTATATGTTGACGACATGCTGGTTAAAAGCAAAGAAGCATCCCAGCATATTGAGGATCTTTCTGAGAGCTCCGCGACGCTACGAAAATACTGGATGAAGCTTAACCCAACTAAATGCGCCTTCGGTGTCAACTATGGGAAGTTATTGGGCTTCATGGTTTCTCAGCGGGGCATTGAAGCCAATCCACAGAAGATTCAAGTCCTTCGGCAAATGGCACCCCCAGCATCCGTCAAAGAGGTCCAACGCCTGACTGGAAGGATCGCGGCCCTCAACCGCTTCGTGGCTCGGTCGGCCGAGAGATGCCTTCCTTTCTTCAAAGCTCTCCGATCTACCAAGAATTTCCAATGGTCCACCGAATGTCAGAAATCATTCGAGGACCTCAAGAGATATCTCGGCTCTCCACCCTCCTCAGCAGTTCGAATCCAGGAGAAATATTATTTATGTACTTAGCAGTTTCAGAAGGCGCAGTTGGCTCGGTGTGGTCAGAGAAGAGAACAAGACCCAAAAGCCGATCTACTATGTTAGCAAGCTGCTCCGAGACGTCGAGACAAGATACACCCGAATCGAGAAGTTGGTGTTGGCCTTGATAATGTCAGTTCGGAGGTTGCGGCCATATTTCCAGGTGCATTCTATGACGGTCCTTACCGACCAACCCATCAAGGCGGTGGTACATCGCCTGGAGACATCAGAAGAATGGCCAAATGGGCCGTGAATTAAGCAAGCATGATATCCGATACCAACCTTGCACGGCCATCAAAGCGCAGGTTCTAGCTGATTTCCTCCTCGAATGTACCATCCCAGAGGATGGCTCCGCTTCGGACTCTTCTGAGTGTCTAGGACCTGACGCCCTGTGGCTGCTCCATGTCGATGGATCATCTAATGCTAATGGCTCCGGCGCTGGCTTGATCCTCACCAGCCCAGAGGGGGCGACCTTCGAGTACGGCGTTCGCTTCTCCTTCCTAGCCTCCAACAATGAAGTCGAATATGAAGCTCTGCTCGCTGGACTCCGAATCGCCCGTGACCTTAAAGTGAAGAAGCTGAATGCCTTTATCGACTCTCAGTTGGTAGCCGGCCACGTGCGGGGTGAGTTCGAGGCCCGGGAGCCGAACATGATTCGGTATCTCAACAGGTGCGGGACTTACTTTCCACTTCTCTGAATTTGAGGTTATCAGATCCCAAGGTCCGAGAATGCACGCGCCGACCTATTATCTCGGCTGGCAACCGTGGAGTCGATGGATTCCGAGCAGAAGTTTCCCCTGGAGATCCTGGAAAAGCCTAGCATCGCGGAGGCAGACCGAGTGATGCAGGTCGACCGAACCATCCTGGTTTGACCCCATACTGAGGTATCTTAAAGAAGGGTCGCTCCCAGCCGACCGAAAGGAAGCAAGGAAGCTGAAAATGCAAGCCACCCACTATGTACTGATCGACGACCAGCTGTATAAGTGGTCCTTCTCCATGCCGCTACTCAAGTGCCTTCGCCCATCGAAGCTGATTATGCTCTCGGGAGGTACATGAGGGAATTTGCGGCAACCATCTGGGAGCCGGTCCTTATGCCACAAGGTGCTGCGCCAAGGGTACTATTGGCCCACCATGCAAAAAGATGCTGACGACTTCGTCTGAGCTTGTAACCCATGTCAGAGACATTCCAACATCCAGAGGCTCCCTCCGCTAGTTTGGTCCATATTTCCTCCACTTGGCCCTTTGCTAAGTGGGCGATGGATATTCTTGGCCCTTTTCCCCTCACCACTGGATAGAGAAAGTTTTTGTTTGTCACCATCGACTACTTCACCAAGTGGGTAGAGGCCGAGGCAATTGCCCAAATAACCGAAGCTCGAGCCAGGGACTTCGTGTGAGATCCATTATTTACCGCTTCGGCCTTCCGCATACTATTATCACCGACAATGGCAAGAAATTTGACAACCCAAAGTTCTGAGGTTTCTGTGAGGAGCATGGAATCTGCCACCGCCTTACGTTAGTAGGGCATCCGCAAGCCAACGGAGAAGCCGAGTGACTAATCGACCCTGCTTCAAGGGATCAAGGCTCGGCTTGCCGGAGCCCGAGGAAGATGGGCGGATGAACTTTACCATGTCTTGTGGGCCTACCGCACCACTCAGAGAATCCCCACTGGCGAGACCCCATTCCGGATGGCCTTTGGCACGGAAGCCGTCATCCCTGTGGAGATAGGGCTTCCTTCTCCATGAGTGGAGAGCTACTCGGAGGAGGCTAACGACGAGCAGCTCCGCACCAATCTCGACCTGGTGGAAGAAATCAGAGAGAAAGCTCGGATCAGGGTTGCAGCATACCAGCAAAGATGGCTCGTTATCATGCCTCCAGAGTCAAAGAAAAATCTTTCTCACCCGGTGATCTTGTCCTCCGGAAAGCATCCGTCTCCAAGCCACTAGAGCAAGGAAAGCTGTCTCCGAACTGGAAAGCCCCTATCAAGTGGCGGAAGTCATTGGACTTGGCACCTACAAGCTCCAGGATCTGAGCGAAAAATCTATTCCCCGGACGTGGAATTCGGATAATCTCCGTATATACCACCAGTAGGGTATGTTTTCTATAGACTTGCCCTATTTACAGCATTAGCTTCCTGTCTCTATTTTTCACGGCTCGATCGCTGCAATCATTTTTCTCAAAAATCACAATGAAAAATGGATGTTACTTACCCATTCTCGGCATGACCGAGCTATCTCCTTGAGTAACAATATCTTCGCACCATAGCTGGGCCGAGTCCCATCCAACAAAGATTCGGTATGGTCAAGCACCCCCAATATGGCTGGGGGCCAAGTGATCTCCAAAAACTTCATCCGGATTCGGGCAGCTTACAGCCCCGGCCGGACTGAAGGAGAAAAATTTTTTTTTCGACCGATTCGGGCAGCTTACAAGCCCGGCCGGATCGAATAACGAAGAAACTTCGACCGGATTTGGGCAGCTTACAAGCCTCGGCCGGATCAAATAACGAAGAAATTTTGACCGATTCGGGCAGCTTACAAGCCTCGGCCGGATCGAATAATGAAGAAACTTCAACCGGATTTGGGCACTTACAAGCCCCGACCGGATCGAATAATGAAGAAATTTCGACCGGATTCGGGCAGCTTACAAGCCCCGGCCGGATCGAATAATGAAGAAACTTTGACTAGATTCGGGCAGCTTACAAGCCCGACCGGGAATAACGAAGAAACTTCGATCGGATTTGGGCAGCTTACAAGCCCCGACCGGATCGAATAACGAAGAAACTTTGACCAGATTCGGGCAGCTTACAAGCCCCGGCCGGCACCGATGAATAAAAGCCTCGACCAAAGCTGAAGTGCATTTCCATTTTTTATTAAAAGCCTCGGCCAAAACCGAAGTGCGTTACTTATTAAAAGCCTCGGCCAAAGCCGAAGTGCGTTACTTGTTAAAAGCCTTGGCCAAAGCCGAAGTGCGTCACTTATCAAAAATCTCGGCCAAGACCGAATGATAAGAATAAACATTTTGGGGATAAAAGCAGACACAAAAGTTGTGAAAATTCTCTTTTTCATTCATCACAAAAAGGGCAAAAAGAAAGAAAAAGATACATGAGCCCTCACTGGGGCTTATCATCTTTTCCGGGAGCCCCGATCCCTCCCCACGTCTAGCTGACTCGACAACCTATCGTTGAAGGGATGCTACTTCCCCCTCCAGCCAGCTGTTGACACGGCGAAGGAGCTCAACCTTTCTCGTAGAAACGCCAGATATTGTTCGGCCGCTCTCTGAAGCCGCTCATGATCCGCGAACATTGACGCCAGGACCTCCCCGTCAACAGTTACTATAACGCGGCTCCCCTGGGTCCCCCCATGGCCATTAGCGCCGCTACTTAGCATCTTATTTGATTGCCCCTCACCTCCAAACGCCATCTCAGAACCCGGAGTTCTTGGGAGATTAGTTGAAAAGATGACTAACAGAGGCATCCCCCTCATCCGTATTTAAACCACTTATGGCGAGTATTTCGATCGTCCAAGCCATTAATTTCAACTCGCGAAAACTCGCCACGCGTCGCCACCTCAGTGGGCGCTCGCGGGGAACGAAGAGTTTGCCCCTCGTCGAAGAGGATTATTTATGACATTGAGGCGCTCAAGGAGCTCCCTTTTTGGGACTAGGCTCCCTCCGATCTGCCGGACCCTTTCGAAGTAAGTCTGTTAGACTCCCTCGAATTGGGCGTCCTCAAAAAAATGCGAAGAAGAGGAAAAAGTGCATCAGTGACCAACACTGAGCAACATGGCTCGCCCTCTTCGAGAATGACCGATTTACAGGCTTCAGACGCCCCTCCATCGCTCGAGTAGCCCCCATCCTCTTTGGCTGTCCGCACCTGAATCCACAGTTACTGTATGGACCAAGTAAACTTCATGAATCCTCGGCAACATCGAGCGATCTCTGTACCTTGGCAGGGCCAAGTAAAACAACCGAGTGATATGCTAAAACCTCGGCTACAACCGAGTGATATTCTAAATACTCGGCAACAACGAGCGATATTCAGAAGCCCCGGATACAACCGGGGATATATGAAACCTCGGCCAAGTCAAATGGTGTATTCTTAAAATGTTATCTAAAGCTCCATTCTAGACGAGTAAACTCTCAAACTCCGTGACGCAATTAAGACGTCCTATGATACTTCGGCAAAGTGAACAACCTCCTTCTACCCAACCGCAAAGACATACGAGCTGTTCTTTCCGAGGAAATACCTACTTCGCTCTACAAGCGGATCATGCTTACCGCATGAGTCCCAGGACCGCCTAGGTCTACCTTTGACCCAAACAGGGACAAACGCTTTCCTCCACGAGGACTGAACAGTGGTCTTAGCAAAAACAAGGTAGCAAAACGCTGCCGAAATATGCTATGACACAAAAATATGACATGGGAGCAGTAACTCTCAAACACAATCACATTGAAAAAGAAGCAGTGCTAAAAGAAGAAAGAATAAAAGCTTCTTTATTTCTTCATCAATAAAAAGAGTTACAACCTCCAAAGAGGCATTACAAGTGCATCATGGCACAGGAAATAAAGACAAGTAAATAGCTCGATCGGGCTGCTTCAGTCAGCTTCGGTTAATAATGATGTTTCGGCATCTGACCCGGGTGGTCAGACCATCCAGTCAGCTCGCCCTGAACCACTGGTTAGGGCCGAGCCGGCCTCCCACGGGTCCTCCGGATGAATTAAGAGATCCAAGAATAGAAAGAAGACCTGTGGACGCCGATGCTGGGAAGCCCCCCTGGGTGGGATGCTGGGCTGCTGGACGCTGCCCGACCGTGAAAGACAGGGTACAAGCAGACCGACACTGCTCTCAACTCCCTCTTCACAGGCAAAAGATCCCAGCCGGATGAGCTAAGGGACCCAGCCCGAGGGAGAACAAAAAGTCCGTCCTTACCATGGGGATATGCATGTTTAGCATCTCGACGGTCCCCATGGCAAGTGGCAAAGGACACACAGAGAGCGCATACGTGCGCTCTCCATATGGTCTCTGCGGACCTCCGTGCGCTCTCCATATGATCTCTGAAACTCCTCTCTTGAGGACGACTGCTCTTCAGCAGCTCCTTCATCACCCCAGCTATCCGGGGGAGTCGACTTGCAAAAGGAGAACTCAGTCTCTCCACTCCCAACCTTAGATACACAGACATCATGAGACCTTCCACAGGAGAACAAAGTCTCGGAGATAGCCTAACACGGCCTGTTCTCCCCAATTTATAGGCAAATAAGCCCTTGAAATTTGAAACAACATACCCCGTTGTCACGTGGGAGGGCAGAGGAAAAGAATTACTTCCCGGAGCACGCCAAATGTGTTTCCCAAGCCGTGACGAAAGACGAGAGATCTTCCCCTGATCTCAAATCAAAAACCTTAAATGCATGAGATCGGCTGCAGGTCGTTGGGATACGGGCAGGCCTGGGAAATCCCCTCCGAAAATGACGTCAACCAATGGTGATCAATTGCTTGCACGTACTAAAAAGACCTGCGTTGGAAAAGACCAACGGAGTAAATGCCCCTGACAAGGGCGAAATACTCTCCAACAAAGCCACTTCGTGTACCTCAACTGAAAACGTGCCCATTTCTCCACTTCGGGCAAGCCGAACTATCTAACCTCGGCTCTAACCAGGATACCCTGCGATTTTCAACCATTTCCAATCGAGCTATTCAATACTTCAGCGGGACAAATCCCTTACCCGCTCCGAGCGGGACTAGAACTATGTTCCTTTCAGCACCAGACCATTTTATGCCTCGGCTGAGCATGCCCATTCTTTACTTCGGACAAACCAGGTAATCCTTATGCCTCGGCCTCGACCAAGACGCTTATTCTAGCTGAATTCAATCGACCTAAGAACGCGAATGAATTATAATTTGTTCGCAGTCGGAAGAAAGCTTGAGATAAAAGATCAGCTGGGAAAACCAACAAATAGAGGTGAAAAGCTCGTTCATCAGAAATTTCAATCAGGTTACAAGTCCAAAAAGCAAAAAATACACAAATGACCCTCAAGGATCAGGGGCTGGATCAGTCCCAGCAGTATCCTCAGCAACACTCGGGGAGGCTTGGCTCGTTTTGCCCACTTCAAAAGTCGTTGTTCCTTCAGCGGTGAGCTTGGAGTATCCTTCGGGAGCTGGCATCGCTAGAGCCCAAAATTGTATCAAGATCGACGTCTGAGATATTTTCGTACTCGACTTCTTCGGCCCCCGGGGTACAGGCCTCAAAGGGTTCAACATCCAAAAAGGAGAGGTCCCATTCCGGATGCTCCAAGATATTCTAGTTCGGACCTCCTCCACGCCAAGCTGAAAAGCCTCGGCACAAGTCGCATCTTGTTCGCCCCGAAGTATGGCGAGATGCCTTTCAGCCTCGACAACTTGGCTCCGGAGTGAGGCGATTTGCTCCTCAGTCTCGGCGACCCGTCCTTCGAGCTCTGAGCTCCTTTGTCGACTCGACGATAGTTCCCCTTGCAGGGCCTCTAATTGGCTTCGGCCCTCTAGTTTTGCCTTCTCCATCTGCAAGCACAGGGTTAGCCGATGCAACAGTGAGCCGATGAGAAGATTAAAAGACGATATCGTACTCCTCCTCCTACCGAGCTAATCTCCTGGTTAATTCCCCGACCTCGCCGAAGGCCCTCGCTTGTCGCCTTAACCAGCTTGATCTGTCCTTGAGGTCGTGATCTTTGACTGTTTGCTGTTGGCTTCTTCCCTGGACTGGGAGAGCTCGTTATCAAGCTTGGCCATTTTCTCCTGATGCATCTGATCCTATCATCCCTGGCAACAATGCAATGATTTAGCTGCCATACCTTCTCCTCTGACTCGCCAAGCATTCTATTCAGGCGATTCTTCTTAGTAGCTTCTCTCCCAGCCTATCTCGATTTTCGTCGAGCTGCTTCCTAGCAATTTTCATTTCTTAGCATGTCTGGATGTGACCCGTAATAACTCCGAGCATGCTTCATCATACCTCACCCTAAGAACTTCGAGCCATAACCTGGATACGTCGTTGAGGGCAGCCTGATGCAATCCCCTCACCATCGCCAAGTTCTTATTAGTGGTGTCCAGAAGTTGCTCAAATTTATCCGACGCCTCTGCTCGCAATCGGAGCTTAGTACTGACTCTCCTAGCCTGAACGCTGGCCCCTATCGCCAGGCTCAAACGCCAGCACAATGCCCTAGTGATCAGAGCGCTCTGCGAAACAAAACTCAAATAAGAATAAGAAAGCGCGATCAAGTTAATCAGAAAGCACCCACTACTCTGGAATAGCAACTCACCCGGGAGGTGTAAGACCTGGCTAGCTCCATGAGGGTGGAATTGTTGATTTTAGGAAGGAGATGAATATCCTTCGCTACGTTCCGCTGACCGAACGCGGCGTCGATAAGATCCAAGTCTGCAAACTCATTCATCAAGGACCACACTCGGATACAGTGCTGACTTCATCAAAGCAGAGAATGCCTCCTCGATAGCCGGGTCCAAACTACCAGGCTACCCATCTGAGGGATCAGTCTGAGCAACCTCAGACTGAGAAGCCTTCAATCTCCTGGCCTCCTTTAGCAAAAGCCTGGCCTGCGATTCCTCGGATAGCTCGGCCAGCCCAGGCATCAATGTTTCCGAGGCTCAGTGGAGAAGCTTCGGCTGGTAGGTCATCATCCTGTCTCTTTCCTCACCCGAAGGACCTTCATCAATCACCAGTGCCTGCTCCTCCCCCGCAAGCTCCACCGAAGCCTCAATCTGTTCACCAGCTCCTCTGACCTCCTTAGGAGGAAGCTCTCCAGCAGGAAACTCCTCCCGAGCTTCCATTACAGTTGGCCCAACATCACCGCCCTCTAATCCCTTCGAGGGAGGCCCTTCAACGATAGGCTCACCCTGAACTTCCGACGGAGCCTCGTCCGGGCTATCCACTATCTCCACCACCAAAGGACAAGGGATCTCGCCACCCTCTCTAGGCCCTCCTCCGCTCTCTGCTCCTCGTCATGACTGTTGCTCCCTCCTCCAACTGAGGGGACCCCTCTCTCACTGCCGGCTCCCCCACATCCTCTTTCTTTGATGGTAAAGAGCGCGGGGTAGCCCTGACTCTCCCAGCCTCCGGCGAGTGCTCTTCAGAAAGACGAACCTTCTTCTCAGACTTACGCCTTTCTGCACTACCAGCCTCTCTCGGGCGCTTGCCAACTCTTTCTTTATGCGGCCCTCCAGCGCAGATTTCTTGGCTGCAAGTGCAGTAGGAAAACAATCAGACCGAGACATACTCGCTCGAATAAATCAATGGAAGGGAGAAAGAAAAAGACTTACCTTGTACATCGACGGGGCTAAGTCCGGCGGCAAAAAGAGCCTCCTCCGATAGCAAAACATTGGCCGAGAACACTCGACCATCAAGAAGGACCCCTAGGTCCTCCTCCTGTTCGGATAGGGCTGGATGCGCTTCCATATCCCTAACAGGGTTTCCCCATCCCCGTGGAAAACCGGAACCGATGTTCCCTTCGGCGATAAAGAATCGAACCTTTCATTCCTTTATGGACGACGTTTATCCATGATCATCTGAATGACTTCCGAGGTCCGATATAGGACCACTCGAGCTCCTCCCGGACATCAGATGGTAACAAACACAGAACATGGACAGAGTTGTTACCTGAACCTGGTTACACATCGAGATAAACCCGATGATACTCCGTCAGCTGTTAGGAGCCACCATTGTCGGGCAGATGTTATAGAACCTCATGATCTCTTTCACTAAGGGGTGAAGGGAAAATCGGAGGCCTGCTTTCAGGCTATCTTCGTAAAGAAAGATCCCACCCTCTAGCTCTTGCGAGACCCTATGCTCGGGCTCTGGCAGCCGTAAAATGACATCCGAGGGAATGCTATACTTTGACGTATTCTCCCCAAATATTCAGCAACAATCTCTGAAATCAGGTCGCTAGGCCTCACCATGCTGTTGGTTGAAAGAAACACCGAGCGACGTTGCAAAGGAAGAAGGGAACAGGATCCTCCAAGAAGGAATGAAAGGATGCTGCGAAATTGAATGGCGTTGTTTCGACTTTGCTTTTCCCCGAAGGAAACTGCCTCAAAGAGAAGATAAGGCGACTTGATCGGAACGCCCGAAACCGCCGTTGCAGGCACCGTAAAAATCAGGATTTGCTACGTAGCATTTCCCCAACCGTTGCCCCTATAAAGCAACGGATCTGTCCCGTAAAGGCAAGGCGGCCGTGCAGCATTAATTAGGGCATCATTACGCAGGCTATCAAATCCAAACCCATTCAGATCATGCCACTGGAGTTGTACCCCTACGCCCGAACCTACGCTTTGAACTAGAGAGTGGGGGGCATGTGTTGAGGGGTAAAATCACCGCTGCATTAATAATCGTGCAAGGGGTTAGGATCAACCCTGACTTCCACTTGCTATGCAATACCCGCTAGAGACAAGGACTCCCAAGGCGCGGGTCACATCTCTTGGCCTCAGCCGAGCTATAACGTCTCTCTTAGCCTCAGCCGAGCTATCCCCATCTCTCTCTCAGTCGAGCTATCCTTGTCTCTCGGCCTCATCTGAGCTATCCCCATCTCTCGGCCTTAGCCGAACTATCCATGTCTCTCGGCCTCATCCGAGCTATCCTCATCTCTCGGCCTCAGCCGAGCTATCCTTGTCTCTCGGCCTCATCCGAGCTATCCCCATCTCTCAGCCTCAGCCGAGCTATCTCTCGGCCTCAGCCGAGCTATGTCTCTCGGCCTCATCCGAGCTATCCCTACCTCTCGACCTCAGCCGAGCTGTTCCTATCTCTCGGACTCAGCCAAGCCATTCCTATCCATTATGCCTCGCCAGCCGAGCTATCCTTATGCCCCAGCCAGACTCGGGCACTCAAGCACCTCTGCGGAATCCGACGCAGAGTTCAAACAAAAATCATACCCGAGAATGGCCTAAAGCCCTGGAGCCTATACTGTCTCCGAATCCCAAGACATCGACCAGCTCTCCCAGCCATCGATCCTCTAACTAATGAGATACGAATCTTACTGACCTCATAACAGACTGGATTCGAATCCTAATGGCTTTCGGACCCACGATGCCCCCAAGGAATTAGGTGATCCTCTATAAATAGAACCGTCTTCCGACTTCTCAGGTATGCGCACTGGCCTACTGGCCCACTCTCCTTCTACCCTTGCTCACCCCTTTCCGCCATTAACGCTCTGCTCAGAGCTCTCGAAAGGCCATCCCTGGAAAGACTCTTCAGCGAGAGCTTTTTTCTTATTTTTGTTGATTGCCGATCCCCGCTGACTTGAGCATCGGAGGGTCTTCCGTGGAGGGCCACCCCCAGCGCCTCTCGCATAAGGACTGTTTTACAGGTCCGTCCAGAAAGGAGCCCATCCTAAAGCCCGATTGCGCCCAAGTTGGAGGACAGATATCAGCAGCAATACTAGTTATTATTTTTTAAAAGACTTTTAGGCTTAATACATAAAATTTTTAATATGTTATGAAATAGGTAGCAATTTGTTAAAATGTTGTTGCCATGTTAATAGTTCGCAATATATAGCTTATTGAATAGCAAACGTATATGCTAATTGTGGTCTTTATTTAAAATGCTAATAAATTTGAATATGATAAGTAAAAAAAACTATATTTTTTATAAGTGGTTAGGCACTCAAAAAAATTATATTTTTCAACGGGCACTTTTCTGCATGTTTAATATATGGTAATTTATATAATTTTTAAACAATTTTTTTAGATTAATCTTTTAATTGGCATCAAATAAACTTGATGCATGTTTTATAATTAAAATCATTGATACATTATTAAAGGAGATCTCAATCCTTCTCTTGTCCCAGAGTGGTTAGGATATGGCAGTCAGTAGGCTATTACTGTAGAGCGGATCGGACTGACTTTGTGTTCCCTCTTCTTAGATGATCTCGGAAGGCCTCTCAGTATAATGTGCCCTTTGGGTGGCTACGGCTTATCAGATCTGGTTGTCTAGGAACCAGATTATCTTTACAGATGACAGTACTTCTTTTCATAGGATCATTAGGAAAATTAGATCCCTGGTGACTGATTGTGCTCGTGGATCCCATTCAGGTGGTTTTGACTCTTCTGGCCTCTAGGGTTTCCCTGCTGCTTTGGCAGCGAACCGGCACTCGATTTTCATTTCTTGGGAGCCCCCTCCTCCAAGGTTTATCAAAATCAACTTTGATGGTAGTGTCCGCGGAGATCAGCTGGATCATCCTTTGTCATCCATGGGCCGGAGGGTGATTTATTGGCCGCTGGTGGGCTTGGTACTCTAGATTCCTCAGTTCCGATATCTGAGCTCTATGCTGCTTGGCAGGGAATCAAATATGCGGTTCGGTATCTTCATGCTTATAACCTTATTATTGAGGGCGATTCCTTGACTGTGATTCGATGGCTGCGGAGGGACCAGGGCTCCCTTGCCCCTGCCATTCCGATCTTACAGGACATCTGGACCATCCTAGGGAGGCCCATGCTGTCCTAATTCGTCATACTTATCGGGAAGCAAATACGGCAGCCGACTGGGTTGCTGCGTCAGTGGCTCACCATTCGGTTTTTGAGGTGAGACAGGGTGATCCCTTGCCTTTTATTTTTAGCAAATTTTGTATTTAATGCTCAAGGCTAACTCGTACCCGTGTTGTATGATCGCCCGGTTTACCAAAAAAAAAAAAAATCTCAATCTGCATGGCAACATAATATCAATATCCTTTTAACATTCAATCCTCATGCACATTGTTGATTCAACTCGTTTTGATTGTTTCGTCTCCTACTAGATCACTCTAGCATGCCTCTTTCATCTATCTTCATCTTTCTCCCATGTAGATTGGTCAAACATTTATCCATGTTGGTTTTTCATTTCTAACCAACCCTTATCCTCATCCACTTCCCTTGCTACTTCTCCCTCATCGTCCCCTCCTCCCACGACACCAAACCATGGAAGAAATATTATATCTAAGTGAAATGGATAAGAAATATGAAATTACAATTGATATTTGGATATTTATTGGTTAAAGCAAGATAGGATAGAGATGTATGAAATGATATTGTATGCAATGAAGATGGATTAGAGATATGAAGTTATGCACGGCATCTATTTTTTTTGGACATAGATAGCATATGTAACTTCTTTATATTTTTTTACTTATCTTTTGCTCTAAATTATTTTTTTAATTTAGTAGTAAATAGTACATTTGCAAGGTTAATAACAAGCATTTTTATATTTTCCTTTAAAAAATTAGCATGATAGCTCTCTATACTAGTCTGACAAGATTTTCAATTATAAATCAATACATTATTTTTAATTTAAATCTTATTCAATTTTTTATTTTTTGGATTGTTATTTATAAAAATATTACAAAAATTTGATTATTTTATGATTGTAATGTTATATTATTACTATATTAAAGCTTTATCGTTATTGTTGCCGTATAATTTTTCTAATTATTACTTATTTATTTTCATATGGATATAATAATTTATGATTAATTTATAAATATTAATTTATTATTAATAAGTGGAATGCAAGGACTTGAACCTTGATTCGACTTCTAAAATCTTTTTCTTTGTGTGTGTATATGCGCGCATATAAAATATTTATTTTATGTAAAGGGTAAAATCTTACTATTTCATGATTTGATTTAACGATTCCATCTTGTTAACCTTCCACCAAACTTGTAAAATTTTGATTTTGACAGTATAGGACTCTTGCTAAAACATGATGATGCATCCCCACAATAAATAAGTAGATTCTAATACAACCATGACTAAACAACTTGAAATTATTTGAGCTCATCAATGTTTATTGGACAAATAACCTACGTAAACCAAGGGGTTTTCTTGCGCAAACAGAATCCTAAACCAAAGTAGTCTAGATGAAGCAAAAGCAGATGCTTAATGTTTTATAGATCACAAGCTGTTAAAATTTAAATAACCTGAATGTAATGCCAACAACAAAAGAATTCGTGCACATATACTTCACTTATATATATATATATATATATATATTATATATAAAGCCAACAGAGTAAAATCAATGGTCAACAAGAAAAGCAGCTTAGCCTGTAGACAGTAAAATAAGAGATTGCAGGGAGGGAGAATAGAGCGCCCTACATTCCTAGGATGAAATATCCAACTTCATTAGGGCCATTCCAATAAATTTCAAGGAACGGTTCATCATGGCCATTACAATAAATTTCAAGGAATGGTACAGTCTTTTTAAAGATCCATTGACGTCTCTGTTTCACGGGTAACCTGGAATTCACCCAGAATGGAACAATAACTTCCGACACATTTCTCTCACCTAGGAATGATTATTTAGGAAACAGCAACAACTATAACTCTTTAGGATTCCCCAATTCATCTTGCACCATATTTGTAACAATCATTCATACGGCAATCCTTATTGCACCATGACATTGATTAATAACAGATATGCAAAACTTTTGCTTGATCTTGTTTAGAGAATAATCTATTCTCATATTTTAATAAAAGCGTAGTGCAATTTATCCAAAAAATAATACCATGATATATAAACAGTTATCTTTGTTTCAAAATGCTGATATTTTGTTGCCATTAACAGCTATTAACAGCCAATGTATTCATTATAAGTCAATAGAAATAACCATTATAGTTTTAATGGGATAGTATCATCATAGAAACCATCGAAGATAAGGCATGGCACGACATTCTTGCAGAAAATGTCTCAATGACATATAAAGCAAAGGTTGAGCAACAGTACAAAGCAACTGCAGAGAACAAAATTGAAAGTTCTGGCAATTTTTATTTTAAACAAAGCAACTGCAGAGAACAAAGTTTAAAGTTCTGGCAATTTTTATTTTGCAACCGGTGATTTTTAAAATACAGCGAACCCCTTCTCCTTCAAGCTTTCAACAGTCTCCTTGATGCTTGTCTCTAGAGAAATATAATCAATGCCTAAGCTTTTTGTCCTTTCCTTTGAGACCTGGTATATTGGCACAAAGGGCTTGTCATCCGCGCACCTGCCAGCATATGGAGCTTGACAATCAGAGGACAAGTACCGAAAAAGAGAGCTTCATCTAAGTACATTTAAATTGTAGGATAACAAAAGTTGAATCCAATATACTTCAAGAACCGATAATTGAATTGACTGATGAGAAAGCCCCCCCTAAACCTCTTCCAAATAAGAAAAGTCGAGAACAAGTTGATAGAGAAGACAAAATATAGGTTAATACAAAAGTATACGTGTGTGCTCTCTGAAAAAATACCTCAGAAAACTTTGAAAGATATGGGCATCAGAAGACAGTAATCAAGCATGACAGCCTATGAGCTTGTACTGATCAAAATTAACAAAGGATCCAAACAATTAATCAGTTAATCAGAAAACTTATAGTTGATCCATTTAGCTATTGGCACGTGGCTTTCACCCTCCATCAATAAGATACACAAGGTTTTCGGAATGACAGTACTGATACAGATTGAGCAGGGCATAGAAATAGCAAACTTGAGCTAAAGAATAGGATGCTCAAGTAAGATATGGATTTGATCATGTAAGAAATATTGCCAAATCAATAGTTACCGATAGTTTGCAAGGAGAAAAAACTTTAAACTGATAGTATAAATAGCCACAAAACACAACCCAGAAGGTCCAAGATACTTTGGGCATTGGAAAGGCCTAATGTAAAAGAACAGAAAATGCGAACATAACAAGTAGCTCCAACAAGTAGAACAGAGAGAGAGAGAGCTGGGGGGGGGGGGGCATGGATTGTTACAAAAAAGCGAAGATGAAGAATAATGATATAGAAATGACTAATAGAAAGTAGTAGGCCATCCGAAAGACCCCACCGCTGATAAATAGAGTCTACATAAAGTGGAAAAACACAATTATGGATGGCATCTGCAGTTATTGTGCTAGGTTTTATCCTTTCCTCATATATTAGTAGGGAATAGATCAAATTGTTTCAACCTTCACTCACATTTCAGATTAGTTTCATCTTAAATTTTCCAAATGTAGAAATTAATACCTTTGAATTTAAGGGAAAAAAGCAACAGAAAGATGGTACATAAAAAAAATTCAGGAAAAAGCATGAGAGATCTAAAGCATAGATTAGCAAGAATTACAATTTTCTTCTTAGAATCGTACATAAATAACTTGATAAGGTGATGTAGATAAAAAAAATATACAGGTTCATAGATAGTCATTTATTATTATAGACAAGAATAAAAACTTTTAAGTCCTAGAATGAAATAATATTACTACCCAAAACTAAGGTTTGGCCTATCTGATGAAATCTGTGCTGTTTCAGCCCAAATATGCTTGAATAAAACTCAAATAAGTCTATACTTTCTTGACTCTGCTAGGTATGATAAGCCAACTAGATCAACCAGGACAAACAACTAATCCTCACCTGGAATGCAAAGTTGCAAACCATAATACAGTGTTAATATGATTTGGCATCACTTCAGTTGGAGCTAAATGTTTAATTAAAGACTTAGTAAAAATATGGAATATAACTCTATCATCTGTTGACCGACACAATAATGACAGAATGCAAATTTAGTAGTAAAATCACCACCCATATGGCGGATGTGCCAGATTTCTATGAAACTATGTGTGACCCACCCACCACAATTAAGTGGTAACACAGAAAATGAAATTTTTATATCAATAGCTGGTGCTAACCCATAGCAGATTAAAATATGAGGTTATGGCTATGAGCTTAAAACTTGATTAAATATTTACTTAGTGCATCAAATGACATGATATTTGAGGAATATATCAGGAATGCTTTTGTTAGACAAAAGATGTTAGCAGATACTATATTTCTTACAAGATAGGTTGCTATTGCCACGACACTACCCATGATGATCCCATTTTTGATTGGGTATTGTTATATGCAGAGACCATGCAACCGAATAAGGATGGGACTAGAAGCTAGGCTAAGGTAAGAAAGGAATGAATTGCTAGATTCTGGATGAAGATGGGAGATGATATATAAACATTTGCTATGATATCCAGTAATCTTCGAAAAGAACAATAAATGTCCAAGGACTTAGATGCAACAAAACTTTTTTACAATATAGACCTAGTGAACAGACAAAAACATAAAAAAGCATGAAAGAAATATTGAGAAAGAATGTAAGACAGATGCAAGGAAATTGAATAGTGAGGAGGGGAAAAAAGAGCAACGATTGACATGAGTTATTTTACTTGAAAACAGTAAAGTTTCTCAAACATATGACTTGGCCATTACATAAATCCAATGCCATTGAAGATGGTAACTTACTTTTCTGGCAGTTGAAGAGCAGGATATTGTTCACGCAGAATTTTCACAATCTCCGAATAGTGAGCAACTCTCTCAACCAAACAATATCTTCCACTTGCTGAGGGAACCTCCAAAGCCAGAATATGTGCCATGGCAACATCTCTGACATGAACCCACCCAAAAGATGCATTTGGATATGTAGAAGATCCTACCAACAATTCCAGATGAAATTGTTATCTTTTAAATCTCTTCCATTGCCAACAAAACAAATTTTATAGAAAAGAATAATCTAGATTGATAGAGCATGCTTATAACACTAAAGTGATCTATATCAAAGAGTTTGAGAAGAGGCACGTTTCCAAATTTTAAATGAATGAAACACGTGTCTGAAGAAGTTTTAGTATTAGGCCTACTGATATAAAACTAGACATTACAACAATTATCAACTTATTTTGGCCCAGTTTGGATAAAACCAGTGGATCTTCACGGCAACATATTACTTTCCTCCCCCCCCCCCCCCCCCCCCCCCCCATGTTATGAATATATGCTTTGAGAATTGTTCTACATGCCTTATAAAAACTAAAGCACACAAAGTTATTAGGTAGTGATAATATGAATACTTTTTTATCTTTCTTTTATAACAAACCTTTTCATATTCCTTCAAATATGATGTCCGTCACAAATTTTCAATCTATTTTTTATTACATTTTTAGTTTCATAATTAGAGTTCTAATTAATGATATGAATAGCTTTTTACAGTTTTCCAGTTCAAATTATCAAAAACTATATCAAAGATCTAGATATCAAACAAGTTTTATATGTTGGGTTTCAACCTGCGAATGGAAAGATCAAGACAAAGCTACAAAAACATAATGTCCGTGCACATATACACAGTTATAGCCAACCCTATAAATAATCTCTAATGGACAAAGTACATATATAAGAGCCAACATGCACTCACTTTAATGCATAAATCATTAAACCATTTCCTTTTCAAATAACATAACCAACTTGCCATATTGGTTTCTTACATGTCTGACATTATCGAAGTTTGTTGTACCATCTCGTACTAGTAAGATACCATAAATTTTGATTCGGTATAAACCAAACCAGTCCGAACTAACATGTATCATCCGGAACTAACTCGTATCACCTGGTACTGAGTGGCTAAGAGTGAAAAAAATGACACCATATCTTGATGTGGGTTGTATATTATACCGATCCATACCATACTATACTAAACTGATAATGCATTGGTATGGGTCTCAATACAAATTTTGTAATTCTTGGATATTATGATTTTATAGCTATCTAAACATTTGTTGTATGATCCTCTATTTGACCTATTGAGATCTTTATATGGTTTCTTTTAATTGGACTATTTTTTTCCTCTTTTTCCCTTTAGAAGGAGATCATATTATTACTGTCAAGTGTTGAGCTCAAAATGGAAGAGGATTTTTTTCCATTTGTTACCACTGCTGCCATTGCAAGCGGCTTACTCTATTGGATGTTTTTCAGTTATTAACATTACAAGAACCTCTAGACCATTATGTCATTAGGACACAAGCCCTAACCAAAGCTTATTTAAGCTCATCAAAGGAATTTAAGAGACATAAAGTCCTCAATATTCATTTTATTAGGATCTTAGGTCAGTGTATGCTTTCAAGCTAAAGTCAGACGCAATTAATGGTTAATGGCCTAAGAGAATTCTTGTAAGCTAGTTTATGCATGGCATTAATACTGGCATCTCTTTTATCAATTAACATTCCTCTTCCAAAATCAAATATTTTGGGAGACATTTTAGACTAAAATTCAGATAGTTTCCAAACAAATTTGATTTAAAAAGTTACTTTTTTTGTTTTTCCTTTTAGAAAGTGGTAGCACAGTGATAGAACTCAGTAAGACATCAAATCCCATGAGTATGAGCATGCAAGCACCTCCAGACTAGCCATAATTCTATAACAGCAATAGTTACTGCCAAAACTTTTCTTGGTGCTTTGAAGCTGAGGTTCTTTTTGTTCTTATAAAAAACAAAAAAAGGAGAACACCCTACTGAAGGTAGATAAACTGAAAGAATTGAGTTCTGGTTGCTGTTTACTAGAATTCAACCAAGATGAGTAATATGAAATTTGCTTACCATTTATCAAGTTTAAGATTGCTGCAGCACTCGTGTTTAGAGTAGGCTGCAGAAGAGGGCCTATGACCATTGCTGGGTTTATGTTACCATGTCGATAGAATTGTCCTTTGAAAACTTCCAAGCAGCCTCCTCGGCCAATGTCTTTGAGAGCTATACCACATCTAATAAAAACTAAGAGGTTAGGAAAAATGTTTGAGGTTCTTGAAACATACTTAGTACAGTCTGACTTAAGATTTAAACCAACATATCACTTGCAGTACTCCTGAACAAATAGCACCTCAAAACCCTGACTTATTATAACATTTTTAGAGGAGCATAACTATAATTTTGTTCAAGCTAATCATTGCATAACATAATTATTAACAGAAAGCTTCATCTCGAAAATGATATAATGTAAGCTTCTAAAAACTGTATAGCATCCCAAATTGTCAACTTGCACCATATTAAATGAGAATAAAAAATAATTCAAGCAAAATTATTTCAGGCTGCATTACTCAGTAGTGAAGATGTGAAAGAGAAAATCTTAAATGCCGAGCTTTATCCTATTTATTTGGTCAGCTTGGTATCCCAAGTTGAAAGAATTCAATATATCTCAAGATGCTTTGCATGATGCGGATTTCATTATAGAGTCAATAAGATACCTTAATCTACAAGCCTTATCCGTAAAAACAGTTTCAGCTTTATGGAATAAAGTGTGATTTATCAAGTAAAAATATGTTTTATGACCAGAAACTGAATTTTATATCCCTCTATCAGGTGGTGTAATATTTCTGCAATTTGCAATTTTGAGCAATAAATGTAGAGAAAACCCTGCCTTGAAACTAGAAGGCTTCTTGGCAAGCAGAAAAGGCCGTCTTATTGGATGTGCTGTTTATGCTCAAGCTCATGCAACTGATGAGCAATACTCGTCTAAGAGCAAGACAAACTGAGAAGGAATTTAGGTTCATCATAAGAAATCATATTTATCTATAGGTCCAAACGTACAAAAGCAGTGAGCCAAAATTGAAGAATTATCACCAGACAAGCATTTAGGTACTTGACATAAAACCACTTGACACCTAGAATGTAAATTTGCAGAAAGATCAGATCCTTATATTTTGTACATGTGCCACAAGAGAACAACTGCATAGATGGGATAAACCATTAGCAACTATCATCAGGGTGCAAGCAATGGACTAGAAGAATATCATCAAGGACAGAACCTGCTAACCAAGATATTCATTAATTCAAAAAATAATGATTGGGAGTTTTCTTTTTTCTACAAATTGCATATATTTTGGAACCATACATACCAAAAACTTAAATTGAAGATGAGGAAACATGAATACAGTAGTTAAACTTGGCAATAACAAGGGTACTTTGATTAAGCAAAAAGTGAAATTAGGGTGCAAAACCAAAAGAAAATATTGATAAACTTAAGTTTAGGTTGCTTTCAACGAAACATTTTCTTAATAATAATATAAGTTAATTGCATGCCACATGCTAATAAACAATAAACCACAGATCTTTGATACTGTATAATGCTTATAGGGAACATTTTCAGGGTGAAAAAATTCTCTAATATTCACATTAAGTAATATTTATATTTTGGTGTCACCAAACATAATACCAGGTGGTAAAATGCCAACTACGCATATGATACATGTATTCTTCAATCCACGAATGTACATAATTAGTTCTAATTGAAATCCATGCATGCAGATGCAAAGCAGTGGCAAAAATGCGTTTGTTCTATGCTTTAAATATGGACCGGAAATATGGGCTTGTAGGTGACTATTTCTGTTAATAGATCAACCCATATATTAGAAGGTGGGCTACACAGTGGGTTGTAACCTTCACTCAACCAGGGACAATGGTTTACGCATAAAGTCCACAACCAAGTTACTGTTACTAGCAAATTCCACATCCATCCCTTTGTACTGTGACCCATGCAGTATATTTGATCCACATCCATAAATGACAGCTTTTTGCAAACTTCATATTTATTCAAACACATGATCCATTCCAAAAAGGATATCTCGTATAAGATATTGTTGTCTCTGATGAATATCCTAGGAAATTAAAATTTTCTACATGAAGAATCATGACAAAAGATGAGGACAAAAATAATCAAAGAGGTAGCTATTTTTGGTGCTTGCAATGTTCTTAGGGAATTCATGTTGCAACCATATTTGATCACACAACCTCCATGTTGTCTCCATCCAACTATGATTCAAACAGAGACATGGACACCGACGGATGATGCGAATTATCAAGAAAGTGAGTCGGACACATGAAGTATCAAATCATACCTTTGCCTCCTTACAAACCTCTGCCCTAGAAAACCATGTCTCATCAACTATCACATCAGGTGTTCGGGGTCTTCCATCAAATACAACAGCAGCCATAGATGATGTGACAACCACCCTTTTAACAGTAGGAGTTTTAATGCAGGAACTGAAAACATTAAGCGTTCCCTTCACTGCTGGGTCAATTAACTCCACCTAAAATAAGGATAGACAAAGCTGTTAAAAAAGTCATAGCTTGCCATCATTTGGGACCAAGAAAATAGAGAACAAAAGACACAAGGGGGAAGAAAACAAGAAAAGAATGCAAGAAGATTATCGATAGTAATTTTATCTAATCCCATATATTACCATATTGTAACACAACATAGGAAAGAGAGTAAAACTTGTTGCACTAATCATGAAACTTCAATTAGTCAGATAAACACTTCAGCATCCAAGCAAAAAGCTACTCTATGCCTAATCTTATCATCCAGCAAAGATAAAGAGGACAGATATGAAAGCTGCATCAAGTGATGAATGTGGATTTGCATAGATACAGGCTAGTACACATAATAATTCAAATGATGGGACTCATTTAATTGCAAGAAACTTTTGCGCATGAATTTGAATCTAATTTGCAAACAGCACAAAAAAAAAAATAAATAATCAAAATTATATAAAATAAGAAAAATTGTGTAGTGCATGCCCAAAACTTGGAATGAATTTATGTACATATAGATGAAAGCAAACATGGACTTTACCTTTTTTCTTTGTATTTTTTTTTCTGAGTTCCCTTATAAGTCTATAGATAGTTTAGCTTTTGATTCTTAAATATTTTTATGATTAGTTTCTTTAATTCATAGTTGGGTTGAGGAAAATTAGTAACCAGTATTGCACTAGAGAGTTTATATGTCTACATATAGGGTTCATAGATCCATGGTTCACCAAATTTTACATCTTTTTGTCCTTAACTCTTTAAGGAATTATTTTTCTTCATGTTTTACTTCTATCTTTTGTTGGAGTATATTGAGGAAAGTAGAATTTCGTCAAGATAAGGGAAACTTTTCCTTTAATATGATCCCTTGTCACCTTTGGTAGAAGAAGGTTCCTTTCATTATTTCATGTTCATAAAGATATTAACAGAACCTGCTATTTAGTCAAGTAAATTATGTCAAATCAACTTCAGTTCAAATTTCCAACATAATTACGTGACATGTTAATAGTTGCCGCGACCCTAGGCAATAGACTAGCCCATGCCTGAGAGCTTACCTTGATGCCCAGTATGACTTAGCACAAAGCCAGTTAGGTTTTTATTGTACTTGTTTATATTTTCAGATATTGTACTATTAATAATATAACATTTAAATATGAATCAAAGCATACAAGGTAAACATATTGATGAGTACTTTTCAACTCAACTCAACTCATCTAAGCCTTTTTTTAATTACACGGGTTGGCTACATGAAGCTGCTTCCTCCACTCTACTCTATTCAGACTAAGTCGACATTCAAATGATATCCTAACTCTTCACATAGTTTGATAGATTTATGTTTTAGGGGATCTGGCAGAGTTTTACGCTGGCTCTCAGCTACCTAACACAACCCCCCTTCTTTATCAAGATTCATAATAGTATGTAAACTTAAAAACTAACTTATAAATGAAGCATAAGAAATAACGAATACTATTGTGATTTTATCTCCAATGAACTTTCTTAGTTGCTCCAAACTTTCCAAAGGCTGGAGCTTAGATCTAGAGTTTTGAATGTACCTATGAATGTTGACAATATAACATTCCTGGAGAACACAAGAGCACATTGTACAAGGAATGT
Organism: Calamus simplicifolius; assembly: GCA_900491605.1. Lineage (NCBI taxonomy): Eukaryota > Viridiplantae > Streptophyta > Magnoliopsida > Arecales > Arecaceae > Calamus > Calamus simplicifolius. Next base: position 219,061 of record UESW01001343.1, on the reverse strand, counting down.
TTCATCTATTAAGCATGTTATATTAAGCAAGGGTGACCATTTGGGTCATACTACCTGGAGTAGCATACCAATAGCAAACACATACTTAGTATGGGAGACATACTAAATATCAGCACCACAAATTGGCCCATACTAATAAATATGGTACTGATAAAGGTACCAAATCTGATATTGCAAACCAAGATATTAAGGAACATTAAGTATTATCAAGCTATTTTCTGAACATGGTGATCTTGACATGTATTTTTGGGTTTGGGTCATAGTTCACTTGTTCAACCATTGTTGAACAAATATTGGAC
>UESW01001343.1:189967-211460 GCA_900491605.1 Calamus simplicifolius | reverse complement strand
AGTGAAAGGCCACTCTGACAGCAATCCAGTCAGCTACAGCATTGGCTTCGCGATAGACATGGCGAATCTGAATATTAGGAGCTTCCAAAATCATAGAGCGGATGTTGCATAATAAGGAGATAGAAGGCAACTGGAGACTGGGCTCCTGCCGGATCCAACGAATAACAATAATGGAATCACCTTCAATGATGAGATTGCGGGTGCCCAGGATCCGAACAACATAGGATATATCCGCCCATGCCGCATACAGCTCGGTCAGAGGCACCGAGGAATCAAGTAGACCAAACCCCCTGCCGCAGCATCATACCATCCGCATCACGAATAACATAAGCTGATCCAGCGCTTCTACCATGGACACTCTCATCAAAGTTTATTTTAATAAACCCTAGAGGAGGAGGCTCCTAATAAATAAAAACCGTATGCCGGTTCGCTGCTGCAGCAGCAGGGAAGACCCAATGACCAAGGTTTGCAAATAAAAAAACCCCTGATGGGGAGGTATACTTAGCATAAAGGATATAGTCGCCCTGAGAACCCTGCCAGAAGGAAGATATTCCGAGATAGCCATATCTGATAAGCAATAAAAGCCCATAATGGACCTCGTTAGTGAGTACCCCTTCCCATACTCTGCCATCCAATGAAAAGATCCAAAAAATCTAATGGAAATAAAATGCCACAGATTGAAGAACAGTTTTTTGAAGCGTACATCTGACACCGATCAATTTGATAAAAAATGGATCCCAAAAAATACAAGAATCTATTAATTTTTTTAAAGAAAATTGGCTAAAACGATTCCTTAATCGTCTTCTTACTTTCTTTCATTATGTTTTTTTGTTTTTATCTGTTTTCTAAATCGTTACAAGCATAATAATTGTTTAAACTCTAAGATGGATAACTCAAGTTCACCTGCCATAAATTAACTTCTACTTAAGTTTTTAGGATTATATAGTTTTAAGCCACTAATAGATTAATTGGACTAGCTAGATGATCTTAAGGTGTTACGATACCATTAGCCAATAATCCTTTGAAGCAGGCTCATGATTGTGTAATATAATTCTCATGCATAATTTCATAGATCCCTTATGCATGCCAACAAATAATTGTTTTAATGATTTTTTCTTTATATATGCTAAATGCCCTTGTATTTTTTCATGTATCTCTTGCAGTCTTTCTATAAAATCTCTTGTATAGTGTGTATATATATGTGTGTGTGTGTGTGTGTGTGAGAGAGAGAGAGAGAGAGAGAGAGACAAGCAATTAATGAAATAGCAAACCTTTTAGCCATATTTTACTTTCTCTTAACATGATAATAGAGCCGTATTATCCTCTATTTCATCTTTTCATTTTATGAAAGAAGACAAAATTAATCCTTATCAAGCCGCAGCATACTTGTTTCATGCATATTTTTCCTTCCACTTTGTTATATCCAAAGAAATTGGATACCATAAGCCATTTCAACTTTTATACCGAACAATATGCCAAGTTGATTGCTTTAATCTCTCGAGATACCTTGAATTCACAACCAATGTCATAGCACAAAATTTACCCTACACACCTCACCATATGTTTGTCAATGCTCTTGGGTTCTCAACACAAGATGACTCCAATGACTTTTGTAATTTCAACACCAACCATTATAACCTTTATACTCGAGCAATATGCCAAGTTGATATCCACACTCAACAACCACATTACAGGCATGCTTCTAGCTTATTTATCCATCCTTTCTAAGCTATTGGAGATTGATGGTAGTGCTACTAATCATATGGTTTTTTGTCCCATCCTATCCACTCTTCCACTGATTAGATTTTTATAAAACTATTTCCCTTTTTGATGGTAAATAGGCTACAATATACATATATGAACCGTAAAAAAAAGCTATTCTTTATGTTCCATTTTTTCAACGTAATTTTTCCCTTTGTTAGTAAACTCAAAAGCTTTACTTATGCTATTATTTTCTATCTTGGAAGATGTGTTTTGCAAGATTAGTCAATGAAGATAGAGATTAGATTGGGTAAGGAGTATGGAGGCCTCTATTCTCCCTACCAATTTGTCATCCACTTGCTACTTTGTATTTAGGTCATTTATCTCATCTCGACTTCTTCATTTGTCCAAAAAAGATTCCTAGTATTCCCCCTCAAATAAATGACTATGTCAATTTTTTCCAACTGCAAAACAAACATAATTATCTTTTTCAGTAAGTTTAAGAATCTCACTTACTTCATTTGAATTGATACACATTGATATATGAGGTGTTTATAGTGTTCAATCTTATTTTGATGTTTTACTTTTTAACCTTAGTTGATGATTTTTCTCATGCTACTAGGTTTGCTTAATGCAACAAAAAGATAAAACTAAGCACTACAACAAAAATTTTGTTTCTGATGACGCCAAGTCACTTCCTTCAAGCGCCGGGGGAAACAGACGTCCTCCTCACCGGACTCCTGCAAGAAAAGTCCCCGGAGACCGGATGCTCCGATGGGAACCCTCCGACGCTCAAGTCAGTCACTTGGGAATAGATGAGAACTGTCTAGCCGAAGGGAGCTAAACAGTTAGGGCTTAACTAGTGGAAAAGAGCTAGAAAAACCAAGTTCCAGTCCCCTTGCCTATGGCATGGGCGTGTGCTTTATACCTATTCGAAGATCCCCCTTCTGTTCCCGATGATTGCTGACTTCCAAGAGCCCAATCCGATAACGGACAAAGTATGGGGCTGACAATGACGGATCGTATTGTTACTGTACATGCTGGAGGTGTCTCGCGTCATTGGTCAGCACGGCCTCACAGGTGTCCTGCATCTGGGACTATATCTAGTGCGCGCCACCGCTGGATGTGACCGCACACAGTAGCGGGCAGGTGGCGGACCATACACAGCAATGGGGTATGGTCGCGCACAGTGATAGACATACAATGGACCATACGCCGTTATGAGGCATGGTCACACCCTGCTACAGATGTGCGACGGATCGTATGGGCATGCCAGATGGCCCAGAGCGGGCCGGATCGTGCGCGGGGTCGAAGTACTGTTCATGTGGCCCGAGACCGAGAGGGGGTCTCGAGGGTTGAGACACTGTTCATGTGGCCCAGACCGAGAGGGGGTCTCGGGGGGAGACACTGTCCATGTGGCCCGAGACCGAGAGGGGGTCTCGGGGTGGAGACACTGTTCATGCGGCCCGAGACCGAGAGGGGACTCAGGGGTTGAGATACTGTTCATGTGGCCGAGACCTAGAGGGGGTCTCGGGGTTGTGACACTGTTCATGCGGCCCGAGGCGAGAGGGGTCTCGGGGGTTGAGACTGTTTATGCGGCCCGAGGCCGAGAGGAGTCTCAGGGGTTAAGATACTGTTCATGTGGCCCGAGACCGAGAGGGGGTCTCGGGGGTTGAGATATTGTTCATGTGGCCCGAGACCGAGAGGGGTCTCGGGGGTTGTGATACTGTTCATGTGGCCCGAGACCGAGAGGAGGTCTCAGGTGGAGACATGTCCATGTGGCCCGAGACCGAGAGGGGGTCTCAGGGGTGGAGACACTGTCCATGTGGCCCGAGACCGAGGGGGGTCTCGGGGGTGAAGACACTGTTCATGCGGCCGAGATCAAGAGGGGGTCTCGGGGGTTGAGATACTGTTCATGTGGCCCGAGACCGAGAGGGGGTCTCGGGGGTTGTGAGAGAGCCTCCGTCAGTCGCCGTTATCGTTGTCGTTTATTCCGACGGCTTTGGATCATCCATATCAGATGCCCCCTCACCCCTAAGACTGAGTGGGCCCATCCCAGTAAGGCGAAAGGGGTGTCACCCCCCAAGTGGCTGATCCCCGCCCATCGCAAACCGCCTTCGGACACGTGCCTATGGGCGCTGCGACGATTTTATGCGGGCAGTGTGGGGATATGAAAAGGCGGCCAATACTGTCCACCCGATTTGCGGCAATCGTCCTCGAAGCAAGGTTGATCCATCAGAATCCGTGAAGAAAGTCGTGCCATCATTACCCATCATAGCGGCGACGTCAGCGGCATCGCATCATTAGCCGAAAGCAAATCGTATCCCGCGCTCAGCGGTTTCCGAGGCGGTCCATCCTATTGTGAGAGTCCACGTGGTAGACGAGGCACGGTGGGACGATTTGAAACTGAATAAAACCCGGGCGAGGGTCGAAAGCAGCCATTCTGTTCCTGCTATCATCTTCTTCCTCTGCGCTTCCTTGATATTCTGCTCCCTGGTCCCCCTGCAACCTAGAGCCTGCGCACGTCACTTTCCTTCCCAGGTCAGCCTTTTGCTCCTTCTAGGTTCCTCTGTTTCTTCCTCCCATGAGTTCCCAGTCCTGGTCTGCGGAGGATGATTCAGAGAATCGTTCTTCGTCGGAGAGGCCTCGAGCCTCTCCTTCTTCTCCTCCTCCTCCTCCTCCCCTCGAGTGGTCCTCCGATCCGAGGACTGCATCCCTCTGGCCCAGCGAGGGTCGCCGGGGAGGCTCCCGTAGGGAGGCATCCTATGGCGGCTAGTAGGGCTCCATCAAGGGGCCACTAGGCGGGGGCCAACGCCTCCTCGAGAGTGGGGGCGGAATCCCCGGAAGGGGTCGCCTCCACGGTAACAGGCCGGGATCTAGCAAACATCCGGGCCCGTTACCAAATCCCTCAGAAGATTGGGCTTTATCTTCCAACTCCCGACGACCGGGTGATCTCCTCTCGACCCGATCGAGTGGCCATCTGAGATCTCTTTGAAGGTAGGCCTCCGTCTACACCTCCCCTCTTTTTTCGCAAGCCTCCTCGATTACTACTCCCTGACCCCTTCACAGTTGGTCCCAAACTCTCTTAGGGTTGTTAGCGCCTTCGTTGTTCTCTGCCACCATCTCCAATCACACCTCGGGTTTCTTTTTTTCGCTTATTCTACATTCTTCGGTCTCAAAAGGGTTGGTGGCTATTTCAGCCCCGACCCGGCCGAGTCTTGAAACTCCTTCCCTCCTCTATCAAGGGATGAAAATCCCGGTTCTTCTTTGCAAATCTTAACCAAGTCAAGGCCCGGTGGGGGGACCCCGATCTCCGAGGTAACGCAAATTCCACCGTCCACCCCGGAGACAAGGAAGCGTTAGGGCGGCTATTGGCTACCGACATTCTCGGTACACCCTGCTCTTAATGGAAGAGAACCTCCAGTCACGGGTCTCATTTCCCACCATGGTAAGTCTCTCTTATACTTAGTCAAAGTCTTCCTGTGTCGTCGTTCTCCCTTTTTTTTTGTACCGACCCTGACCAAAGTTGTACAGCCATGAAGGTCTCCACCCAGAAACTCCTGAGGGCCGTCGCCAAGAAGAGGGCCCGGGAAGGACCAAGTGAAGATCGGCGAGCACCAGCTCCAAAACGTCCGACAGTGCAGGTGCCTGAGCCACCGGTACCGCAAGAGCCCCCGGTCGCCCTAGAGATTGACCTCACAGCCGACATTCCGCCAGAGAGGGCGGTGACCGAGGGGGTACCAACAGAGGAGCCGGTTGCGGAGGAGCCGGCTGCGGAGGAGCCGCGGTAGCAGAGGAGCCAGCAGGGCAGCCAGGAGTTGGGGTGAGGGGCCGTCAGGGGCAGCAAGCCCACCCCCAAGCAGACGCCAATGAGCAGCCCGCGCGCCGAGTCTGGTAATGCCAAGGCAGCCAAGGGAGTGGAGCCAGACCGGGACCGCCTCGGGACTCCATTCTGAATGACGGGCGCTGGGCAGAGCGGGTCCTCTCGCCAGTCTTCATGCTTGAGGTCCTGGAGGAGCTTAGCCACTTGAAGGCGGCTACATTCTACCGAGAGTCCTACGCGGCCCTCGTCAGAGTAAGTTGTCATGCAACCCCTTGCCTCCGCATTTCTCTTTTTCTTCTTCTCTTTTTTGCCTCCGCATTTCTCTTTTCTTCTTCTCTTTTTTTTTGACATGGAAGTTGCATGCAGCTTGCAAACTCCCTAAGGGCTACAAGGGAGGTCATTCACGGAGGGAAGGCCCTTCTGCGAGAGGCCCAGAAGGAGGCCGAGGAAGCTCGTCATCGTGCGGAGGCGGCTGAGGGGGCCCTGGAGTCGGCCAGAACCGCCTGGGCCAGTGAGGTAAGGGCTGCTGCGAGCCGAGCGGAGGCTGAGGCCAACCGCTTGCGGGCGGCGCTCCGCCAGATGAGGGACGCCAAAAACACCGTCGCAGCCAGAGATCTGCACATCTCTGAGCTGACCTCGGCCAACTAAGCAATCGAGAGTCGGGCGACCGAGGTCGAGGAGAGGGCAAGGGCGGAGGAGGAGAGGGTAACAGTGGCGGAGGAGAGGGCTGATAAAGCCAAGGAGGAGGCACGTCGTACCTAGGAGGCCGAGAGGGCAACAGCGGCAGCTCTCGCCGCAGAGGAGGGAGTTCGAGCCGCCGAGGTGGAAGCAGCCGTTGCTGCCAGGACCGCCAGGGTCATAGAAGAATTCAAGGCATCCGAGCACTTTATAGATGAGCTGGCGGAAGCTTCGGCGGGGCATTTTTTCAAGGATTCCAGCATGGGAAGGAGAAAGTCGCTTGGGACTTAAACTTTTCTCAAGCCTTAGAGGTCGAACCAGAGCATCTCTCGGAGTTGGCCTCATCCGATGACGAGCCCGCACCGGCTGAACCGTGAGCCTCCACTTGTATTTTATTTTTGTAAGTCCGACTAGGTCAGCGCTTTTGTAATCACTTTAAATTAATGAAATATCACTTTCCCTCAAGATGAATTGTCTTTGTCCATCTACAATCTCTACCCCAAATTCATTGGTTAATGGCGTGCGACCTCTCGGGGCTTCATCAGCGCCGAGGGGTAACCTTTAATTCTTTTCGCGAATCGCTGACTTGGCTAGATAGGACTGAACCTTAGGGCCAGGAAGGATGGGCTTCCGGGGGTTGAGGCATTGGACTCAAGAGGTCGAGGCTGACGGGCTCCTGAGGACTGATGACGCTCCACTTTGCCGGGGGTATGCCAGGCTTTGTGCCTGGCTGGCCCAGGGCCTTAAGTGCCGACGAGGGTCGGGCTTTGTGCCTGGCTGGCCCAGGGCTTTAAGTGCCGATGGGGGTCGGGCTTTGTGCCTGGCTGGCCCAGGGCTTTATGTGCCAACGGGGTCGGGCTTTGTGCCTAGCTGGCCAGGCTTTAAGTGCCGACGGGGGTCGGGCTTTGTGCCTGGCTGGCCCAGGGCTTTAAGTACCGATGGGGGTCGGGCTTTGTGCATGGCTGGCCCAGGGCTTTAAGTGCCGATAGGGGTCGGGCTTTGTGCCTGGCTAGCCCAGGGCTTTAAGTGCCCGAGGGTCGAGCTTTATGCCTGGCTGGCCCAGGGCTTTAAGTGCCGACGAGGGTCGGGCTTTGTGCCTGGCTGGCCCAGGGCTTTAAGTGCCGATGGGGGTCGAGCTTAAGCTGTTGAGAGCCGATGGAACATCGCTCTACCAGTGGTACACTGGGCTTTGTGGAAAAACTGAGAGACTAGAATTTAAGTTCATTGATGAGAAGTGAAGGGTGAAACCCACAAGGATACTAGCATGGTATTTAATGCCGAAAGGAAATGTACTACTGATAGTATCGACGGAGGTTGTCGGCGTTCCACGTCCGTGGGAGGGCCTCCCATCCAGCTCTTCGATCTTGTATGCCCCGTGACAGAGTGTCTCGGCAATCCGGTAGGGCCCCTCCCAATTCGGAGCTAGCTTGCCTTCTTCCGTCGGCTTTGAGACTTCAGCTCGTCGAAGGACCAAGTCTCTCGGTAAGAAAGTCTTGGGACGCACATGGGCGTCGTAGTACCTGGCAACTCGTTGTCGGTAGACCGCCATCCGCAGCCGCGCTCGGTTTTGCACCTCCTTCACCAGGTCGAGGTTGGCCCGCAGCCGGTTCGAGTTGTCTTCCTCATTATACGACTCCATCCGAGGACTCGAGGAGCCTATCTCCATCGGAATGACAGCTTCAGACCCAAAGACCAGGCTGAACGGAGTTTCTCGGTGGGGGCTCGTGGCGTCATATGGTAGGCCCATAGCACATTGTGGAGCTCCTCTACCCAACGCCCCTTGCAATATCTAGTCGGGCTCTTAGTCCTTGGAGAATGATGCGATTGGTCACTTCGACCGCTCCATTGGTCTGGGGGTGTCCGACGGAAGTGAATCTCTGGTGGATGCCAAGTTCGGTGCAGAACCCTCGGAAGGGCACGTTATCGAACTGCCGGCCGTTGTCGGTGACCAGAGTGTGGGTAGCCCGAACCGGCATATGATAGACTTCCAAAAGAAGGATCTCACCTTGCTTTCAGTATTTTAGCAAGGGCTTCGGCTTCAATCCATTTGGTGAAGTGATCGACGACCACCAGAAGAAACTTACGCTGTCCGAAGGCCGGGGGAAATGGTCCCAAGATATCCATACCCCACTGGACGAAGGGCCAAGGTGCCACCAAGGGAGTCAGCTGAGACGTCGGCTGTCACTGAATATTGGCATGGCACTGGCAGCTATCACACTTCTTAACAAGCTCAGCCGCGTCCTCCTTCATAGTCAGCCAGTAGTACCCCTGTCGTAGGGCCTTATGAACTAGGGCTCTGCCCCCCAGATGACTCCCGCAGATGCCTTCATGGATTTCCCGCAAGATGTAGTCTGTTTCTGCTGGCCCTACGCACTTGAGGACCGGGTACAAAAATGACCTTCGATAGAGCCTCCCATCCATTATCAGGAACCTTGGGGCCCGCCGCTTGAGCAGTCTAGCCTCCGCGGGGTCCTCGGGGAAGGTGTCGTCGATCAAATATCGTGCATAGGCATCCATCCAAGAGGGCCCTTGCGCAACCGGCAATGCCTCTTCCGTAACTTTAATGCTTGGGGTTTGCAAGTGCTCTACATACGTTCTTCCCAGTATCTCATCTGTCGAGGTGGCCAAACGGGACAGTGCGTCGGCCCTGACGTTCTCCGCCCGGGAAATGTAGCTGACACGAAAGTAAGAGAACCGAGAGGCTTGGAGCTACACCTTACTCAAGTAACGGGACATGGTCGGGTCTCTGGCTTCGTATTCTCCAGCAACGTACCCAGAAATAAGCTGGGAGTTCGTGAAGGCTCTCAGACGCCCTGCACCAAGCTCCTCAGCCAGCCTCATCCCCGCCAACGGGGCCTCATATTCTGCTTAGTTATTAGTGGCCGGGAACTGGAACCGAAGGGCATACTCCACCACCTTCCCCTCGAGACTCGCAAGGATGAGCTCGGCTCCGCTTCCCTGAGAATTGGCTGCTCCATCCACGTGCAAGATCTAGTCTTCCTTCTCTACCTCCTCGGCTGAGGAGGAGTCCATATGTTCCTCCGGATGTGAGTCCTCTGTACGTTCCTCAATCCAAGTATACTCGACCAAGAAATCAGCTAACACCTGAGACTTCATGGCTGACCTTGGCCGAATATATAGGTCAAACTCACTTAGTTTGATGGCCCATTTGGCCAGCCGATCGGAGGTGTCAGGATGAGACAAGATGGCCCGAAGCGGTTGGTCCGTGAGCACCACGATGGGATGAGCCTGAAAGTAGGGTTAGAAGCATTGGGCAGAGACCACCAGGGCAAAAATGATCTTCTCAGTTCTAGTGTATCTTGTCTCAGCATCATGAAGTACCTTGCTGGTATAGTAGACCGGCCTCTGCACCCCGTCGGCCTCCATGCGCACGAGCACAGAATTGACGGCTTATGGGAAGGCTGTGAGGTACAGGAAGAGCTCCTCCCCGCCCTCCGGCTTGGACAACAGCAGGGGAGTGGATAGAAATCGCTTCAACTCTTCAAAGGCATCCTGACACTCCTTTGTCCACTCAAAGCTGCTGACCTTGCGCAGCGCCTTAAAGAAGGGCAGGCACCTTTCTGCCGATCTCGACATGAAACGACTTAAGGCCGCCACCCTTCCGGTTAGGCGTTGCACCTCCTTCTTATTAGCTGGGGGCCTCATATCCAAGATAGCCCGGATCTTGTCAGGATTGGCTTCAATCCCCCGTTGGGTTACCATAAAGCCCAGGAACTTGCCTGCCGCCACCCTAAAGGCACACTTGCGGGAATTCAGCCTCATTTTGTACCAGCACAGGTTGTTGAAGGTCTCTGCAAGGTCGGTGATGTGGTCAGCAGCATTGGTGCTCTTGGTTAGCATATCGTCCACGTACAACTCCATGTTACGCCCGATCTGGTCCTCAAAGACCTTATTCATCAACCTCTGATAGGTAGCTCTGGCATTCTTCAACCCAAACGATGTTACCTTGTAACAATAGAGCCCTTTTTCAGTGACAAAGGAGGTGGCTTCTTCATCAGTCGGGTTCATCCTGATCTGGTTGTACCTCGAAAAGGCATCCATGAAGCTAAGAGTTTCTTGCCCTGACGTGGCATCCACTAGCTGGTCGATCTGGGGCAGTGGGAAACTGTCTTTGGGGCATGCCTTATTGAGATCAGTGAAGTCTACACACATCCTCCAGCTTCCATTGGCCTTACAAACCATCACGATATTTGCCAGCCAGTCGGGGTAGTATACCTCACGGATGTGACCGGCTGCCAACAGCTTTCGCACCTCCTCATCTATAGCCTTTTGCCTGTCAAGGGCGAAGCTTCTCTTCTTCTGCCTAATGGGTCGGCACTCCGGCCTGATGTTGAGCTGGTGGGTGATCACTTCCTTTGGAATGCCTGGCATGTCGGATGCTGACCAGGTGAAGACATATGCATTAGCTCGTAGGAAAGTGAGGAGCTGGTTATGGGCCTCCTCTGGGAGTAGGGCTCCAATCTAGATTGTCTTTGTCGGATCCTCTCCGAGAGGGAAAGCAAGCAGGCGCTCGGCTGACTCCCCTCTTCTCTCCAGGTCTCGAGGGTCCAGTATCTCCGATGCAGGTGCAGGCGCCGCCTCCTGCGGACTAGGGGTCATATGATAGTAAAGTGGGAGCAGGTTCTGCTCCCCCCACATCTCCCCGACTCCCTCCTTGGTAGGGAACCTTACGAGGAGTCGTTTAGTGGATATGATAGCGTCCAAAGATTGAGCCCAGGTCTCCCAAGGATTGCGTTATAGGCAAGGGGCACCCGGACCACCAGAAAATTCATGAGGACGGTGCTTTGGCATGGGGTCATGCCAGCCGTGACAGGAAGAGTGACCTCCCCCTCGATTTTTACGGAGTCCCTAGTGAACCCCATCAGGGGCATGGCGACGGGCCAGAGCAGGTCGGGCGACAGGTTCATGCGAACAAAAGCATCATAATTCAAAACATCCACTGATCTTCCGCTATCAACCAGAATTCTTTTTACATGATGCTTAGTGATCGTCATGGTCACGACGACGCTATCATCGTTTTTATTCACCACCCCCTCTAAGTCCTCTTTAAAGAAAGAAATTACAGGATCTAACTCCCCCCCCTCTTTACCTCTTGGGAGGGCCACCTGCCCCCCATGAAATCATCGCCACCGTCTTCTCAGTTGGAGCATTGTCGATCATCGACGGCGGAGGCGCTGACGGGCCAGGAGTATCCAGGTTGTTCTTCCGAACAAACTTCCCTAGATGGCCATGCTAGATAAGATCATCTATCGCCTTCTTCAGCTGGCGACAGTCATCGGTGTCGTGGCCATGGTCCCGGTGGTATCGGCAGTAGAGGTTCTTGTTGCGGGGGATCTTTGGGTTCATTGGAGGTGGGCGCTGAAGATAGGACTCACCCTCAATCTCGAGCAGGATGTGCAATATAGGGGCGAGCAGTGGAGTGTAGGGCCCATCTCTCTGTGCAGGAGCTCGGGGACGATTGTCTGGTCGACGGGGAGGTTCAGGTTTCCAGGGTCGAATTTCAACAGGCTCAGGATGGGCCGGCTTCTCGAGGGCTGTTGGAAGATTATTGAAAAATTATATGCCTCAATCCTTTTGATTTTGATGATTACCAAAAGCCATGAGTACTGTAAAAGATGTGATGTTTATTTACATGTGCAATGAATTTATCTTGAACAATCAATGAGAATGTTAAAGTTTGACATTAATCATTTTGAAAGTAACTTTAAGCTCAATGTTTAAGCTTTCAAAAAGAAATTTTATAATTCATAGATTAATCAATGAGTTTTTGGAATACTTCTTGAATTAATTCTTAATGTCAATTTTATTGAATTCAAGTCAAAACAATGATTTAAAATGAATCTAGAACGATTTTAAAGTCAATCAGAAAACTTTTGATTTTTGATACGTTCCGGAGCCGACTCTTGAGTTTCAGAGTCGACTCCCCTCAAAGAACAGAAATGTCTATCTATCTCGAGTTGACCCACATAATTTCACGAGTCGACCCCCGATTCTGTCGAGCCGACTCCATGACTGTGCGAGTCGACTCCGCTCAGACACCAAAGGTGTATTTTTCTGAGCACTTCGCGAGTCGACCCCAACTTTTCATGAGTCGACCCCCGACTTTTAGGAGTCGACACTTTACTTTTGGTGAGTCGACCCTTTGACTTTCTAAACATTTCTATTTTAGTATCACGACCTCGAGCCGACTCGGGAAAAGCATGAGTCGACTCCAGCAAATATGAGCGAGATTTTTCCGGATGCCAACTCAGCGTCAACGGTAAGATTTTTGATTAACGGCTATTTTTCTTTGTCTCTAACGGCTATATTTTTGCAGAATCTATAAATAGAGAAGCCATTTTCAAATCAAAGAGAGACGAATAGAGAGATATTTATTTCAAAGAAAAAGAAGAGAAAAATTGAAAAATAGAGCTTCAGTTGAAAAAATCCGTGATTCAAAATAGAGTGAAAGAAAGAGTGTGAAATCAAAGGAAGTTCCTTCTGTGTTCAAGCTCAAATCCAAGGAAGCTTCAGAAGAAAATCCAAGTGCTATTCAAGAGCATCTCAAGAGATTTTCAACACTCGAAGAAAGAGGGAAAGCCCAAATCAACTCCAACACATCTTCCGTGAAGAATCCAAGCTGAGGCCTGGTTCTACACTTCAAAGGAGTTGAAGAAAAGAAGAAAAGCTCAAAGCCAACCAACTGCAAATCAGGCTTATCTAAACTCTAATCTTACATTTGTTTATCTGCTCATTAAGGAGCCTTGTAACTAAACAAACAATATTTCTATTCTTTGTGTCTAGCTCAATCTGGGGGATTGAACTAGAGGAGGTAGTCTTACCTCAGTTCAAGCTTGGTTAAGCTTGGGTTAAGGGTTTTTGTGCTGGTGAGCCCTTGAAAACCAGCTGGGTTTGTTGTGCGCCCGGGAAAACAACAAGTTTGAGTTGTGAGCTTGTAAAACAACTCTGCTGTAATCTAGGGTGATTATAGTGTGGACCCAAGTGAATCTTGGGAGTGGACGTAGGTGTTGGATACACCGAACCACTATAAAATCTTTTGTGTTTGCCGTGTTCTATTGTCTCTTTCTCTATCTCTGCTTTATTCACTGCAATTTATATTTACTTTGCATTTGCCTTCATTCATCTCAAGCTAAATAATTTAAAAGGCTAATTTTTAAAGAACCCAATTACCCCCCCCCCCTCTTGGGTTGTCATCTGGGCCAACAATTGGTATCAGGGCTAGTGCTCATTAGATTTTGATCACACGATCAAGAGCTAAAGTTCCAAATGGCAACACAAGTTGGTTCATTTGCTGAAGGTCATTCTACGAATAGACCTCCACTTTTTAATGGCTCAAATTATTCTTATTGGAAAGCTAGAATGAGGATATTCATTCAAGCTTCTGATTATGAGCTATGGGGTGTTATAATCAATGGACCTAGTACACCCACACATGTTATAGATGGCACTATTGTTCCTAAGCCCGAAAGGGACTGGAATGATAATGATAGAAAAATGGCACAGCTTAATGCTAAGGCCATGAATGTTTTATATTGCTCCTTAGATGCTAATGAATTCAATAGAATCTTCACATGTAATTCCGCAAAGGAGATTTGGGATAGACTAGAGGTTACCCATGAGGGTACCAATCAAGTAAAAAAATCTAAAATTAATATTCTTGTTCACAAATATGAATTGTTTAGCATGGAACAATCTGAAACCATTGCATGCATGTACACTAGATTCACTGATATTGTAAATGGTTTGAAAAGTCTTGGTAAGACATATACTAATTCTGAACTTGTTCGGAAAATTCTTAGGTCATTACCAAGATCATGGGAAGCAAAAATGACTGCAATCCAAGAAGCTAAGGACCTCAACACTTTACCCTTAGAGGAGCTTCTAGGATCTCTAATGACCCATGAGCTGACTATGAGGCAGCATGTTGAGGAGGATTCAAAGAAAAAGAAAGTAATTGCCCTCAAAGCTGCAAAAGAAGAAGAGAGCAGCAGTGATGATGATGATGATAATGATGAAGAGACTGCTCTCTTAGCAAAGAAATTTAAAAGATTTATGAGGAGAAAGAAACCCTTCCACAAGAAAAAATTTGGAGCTAAGTGGGAAGGAGAAAAGGATAAGAATAAGGACAAGGACAAAGAAAAAGAGAAAGACCCCTTGACTTGCTATGAGTGTAATAAATCGGGGCACTTTAGAAATGAATGTCCAAGATTGAAGAAAGCCTATAAAAACAAAAAGAAGGCTTATATGGCGACTTGGAGTGACAGCGAGGAATCTTCTTCCGAAGAAGAACAAAAGGAAGTCGCAAACGTATGCTTTATGGCGGACGACAACGATGAGGTAAGTTCCGACAACCCTTGCGATGAATTTGCTTTCGATGAACTTTTTGATGCTTTAATGAACTTGTTGGGGATTTCAAAGTTTTAAAAAAGAAATACAAATTTTAAAAAATGAAAACTTAACCTTCATTCAAGAAAAGGAAAATCTTAACAATGAAATTAAGAAACTTAAATCTGAAAATGAAATTTTAATGAATGAAAAGGAATCAATCTCAATGAAAAAGATAAACTAAAGAATGAGGTTGAAAAACATAAAAACATAGTTGATAAGTTTACATTAAGTTCAATTAAATTAGACATGTTATTAAATAGTCAAAAAGCAATTTTTGACAAAGCCGGATTAGGATATAACACTTTAAGAAAACAAAAATCACTTAAAAATATTTTTGTAAGTGCTGGCCAAAGTAATTTTACATGCTTTAAATGTAATCAAACAGGACATAAATCTTATGAATGTAAAATTCTGAAACCTAATAGAAACTTAAATGTTAAAGGAAAGAAAATATGGGTTCGAAAGGAACAATATTTGTTGGTACTAACCATGAAGGACCCAAGAAAGCTTGGGTACCTAAACATAAAGTTTGATATCATTGCAGGAATGTCTTGTGGCCAAGAGATCAAAGAGAAAGTGGTATCTTGATAGTGGCTGCTCAAGACATATGACGGGTGACAAAGAAGAATTCATCACCCTAGAAGAAAAGAAAGGAGGAGTTGTTACATTTGGGGACAATGGCAAAGGCCAAATCTTGGGGTTTGGTAACATTCAAATAACTCCCTCCACATTTATTGAAAATGTACTTTATGTTGATGGTTTAAAGCATAACTTAATTAGTATAAGTCAATTGTGTGACAAAGGTTTTAAAGTTTCATTTGAATCTTCTTTATGCACTGTAGCTAATCCCATTGATAATAGCATTGTTTTTATTGGAAATAGAAATGGCAATGTATATATGATTGATTTAGACAAATTGTCTACAAATAACCATTGCTTAGTTGCTAATAATGCTAATATGAATGAGATTGGTTGGTTGTGGCATCGAAGATTAGGTCACGCAAGCACACACCTGATTTCAAAACTAATTAGAATGGATTTAGTAAAAGGTTTACCTAAATTAGATTTTGAAAATAACAAATATGTGATGCATGTCAGTTTGGAAAACAAACGAGAAGTTCTTTCAAATCTAAAAATATTGTTTCAACTTCTAGGCCATTAGAGCTACTTCACATGGACCTTTTTGGACCAACTAGAACCACAAGTCTAGGAGGAAAGAAATATGGTCTTGTGATAGTAGATGATTACTCTAGATTCACTTGGGTAATGTTTTAGCTCACAAAGATGAGACTTTCTCGATATTCATGAAATTCTTCAAGAAAGTAACAAATGAGAAAAACACTACCATAGTGTCTCTAAGAAGTGATCATGGAACTGAATTTGAAAATCACTTATTTGAAAGTTTTTGCAATGAAAATGGTATTAATCATAACTTTTCAGCACCTAGGACCCCACAACAAAATGGTGTAGTTGAAAGGAAAAATAGGACTCTAGAAGACATGGCCCGTACCATGCTATGTGAAAGTAAACTCCCGAAATACTTTTGGGCGGAAGCTATTAACACAGCATGTTACATCCTAAATAGAGCTTTAATAAGACCTATTTTAAAGAAAACACCTTATGAATTATGGCATGATAGAAAACCCAATATAAAATATTTTCATGCATTTGGTTGTAAATGTTTTGTTCACAATAATGGTAAAAACAATTTAGGCAAATTTGATGCTAAATCTGATGAAGGAATATTCTTAGGATACTCAATAACTAGTAAAGCATATAGAGTATTTAACAAGAAAACTTTAGTTGTTGAAGAATCAATTCATGTAGTTTTTGATGAATCTTTAGCTACTCGTTCTGAAAAATTTGATGATGATGAAGATACAAACATAATTGAGAAAGATCTTGAAAAATTAAATATTGATGTATCTTTAGATCAAGATCAAGACACTAAAGATAATGATTCACCTAAGGATGATGATACTAACGCTAATCATAATGATGTAGATCTACCTAGGGATTGGAGATATGCTTATAGTCACCCTAAGGAATTGATTATAGGTGATCCATCTCAAGGAATAAGAACTAGATCATCTATGAGAAATATTAGTAATCATCTTGCATTTGTATCACAAATTGAACCTAAAACTATTGAAGAAGCTGAAAAAGATAATAATTGGATGTTAGCAATGCAAGAAGAATTAAATCAATTCACAAGAAATAATGTATGGACCTTAGTTGAAAGACCTAAAAATCATTCGGTTATAGGATCAAAATGGATATTCAGAAATAAACTAGATGAAAATGGCATAGTAATTAGAAACAAAGCTAGATTAGTTGCAAAAGGATATAATCAAGAAGAAGGTATTGATTTTGATGAAACCTTTGCACCAGTAGCTAGATTAGAAGCCATTAGGCTATTACTTGCATTTGCATGTCATATGAATTTTAACTTATTTCAAATGGATGTAAAAAGTGCATTTCTAAATGGATTTATAAATGAAGAAGTATATGTAGAACAACCACCAGGTTTTGAAGATCACAATTTTCAAATCACGTTTTTAAATTGCACAAAGCATTATATGGTTTGAAACAAGCACCTAGAGCTTGGTATGATAGATTAAGTAAATTCTTAATTGAAAATGATTTTATAAGAGGAAATGTTGATAAAACTGTTTTTGAAAAGAAAAGGTAAGATTTATTAGTAGTTCAAATATATGTTGATGATATCATTTTTGGTGCTACTAACAATATTCTATGTCAAGAGTTTGCTAAGTTGATGCAGGGAGAATTTGAAATGAGCATGATGGGAGAACTCAACTTCTTCCTTGGACTCCAAATCAAACAAAGCAAAGAGGGAATCTTATCAACCAAACAAAGTACACAAGAGAAATCCTAAAGAAGTTTGGTATGGAATCAATTAAACCCCTCGGAACACCAATGAGTCCTTCATGCAAGCTGGACAAAGATGAAGAAGGTAAGAAGATTGATCAGAAATATTATCGAGGTATAATCGGATCCCTACTTTACTTAACTGCAAGTAGACCAGATATAATGTTTGCTGTTTGCTTATGTGCTAGATTTCAGTCTGAACCTAAAGAATCACATTTAATTGCTGTTAAAAGAATACTAAGATATGTAAGTGGAACAAAAAATGTAGGTTTATGGTATTCTAGAGACTCCACATTAAATCTGATTGCATACACTGATTCTGATTATGCTGGATGTAAGTTAGATAGAAAAAGCACAAGTGGTGCATGCCAATTCTTAGGAAGTAACTTAATCTCATGGTTTAGCAAAAAGCAAAATTCAGTTGCATTATCAACTACTGAAGCTGAATATGTAGCAGCTGGAAGTTGCTGTGCTCAAATCCTATGGATTAAGCGACAACTTGAAGACTATGGTATCACACTTGATAAAACACCTATAAGATGTGATAACACAAGTGCAATTAATCTAACAAAGAATCCAATTCAACATTCAAGAACCAAACACATAGAAATTAGATATCATTTTATAAGAGAACATGTTGCAAATAATGAAATCTGTCTTGACTATGTTAACACTGAAGAACAATTAGCAGACATATTTACAAAACCCTTAAGTGAAAAAGATTCTGTTATCTTAGAGGAGAGTTAGGGATTTGTGATCCATTAGAATGAATTTGAAACCCCTAAGGAAATTTTATCTAAGATTCTTTCAAATCCTTGATCTTTAAGGAAATCTTATCTAGAATTCATATCTAATTGATCCATTCATATTCAATGATTATTTTATCAATTTTCATGATCAAATTCCGGACACATTTCAGAAATTTCATGTTTTTGCTCTGAAATGGTCTCGGAGCCGACTCGGTGAGTATCGGAGTCGACTCCTGGTTTCGACTGAAACTCTCGGGTCGACCCCTTCTCGGCGCGAGTCGACTCCACTTCGGGATGGTTTTCTGTGACTGTCCGGAGTCGACCCCTTGCTTTGCGCGAGCCGACTCGAAGTGGTCCCAGGTTGATTTATCTAGGGCAGAGTCGACTCGCCGTTCTTTTCAAACGTCCCAATCTCTCAAAATACTCTCTCCAAAATATCTCCAGACCTTCCAAATTCCCAAAATCACTGATTAATCCTTCCAATCGACCAATGGCACCCAAAACTCGAGGTTCCAATCTTGCTGCGGCCGGTGTGAAGAGGAAGAGAGCCGTGAGGAAGACGGTGAGGCGTCCGGTTCGTGAGCCTTCTCCAAGCACGGATTCTACTTCATCATCTTCAACCCCCAATGCTTCTCCAGCCACTGCTCCTTCTCAGGTAGATAGATTAGCAGATAGAATCATTACCACGGGAAGAAAAGTGGATTTTGAACTTTTTGAGGCAGAGGGATTTTATTAGGAAGACAATTGATAGAAATGGGTTGGGAGAAGATCTGTTCCCTGGATTGCCCTACTTATCCCGCTCTTGTAAAGGAGTTTTATAAGAACTTGTCTAGAGGAGATCATGGTCTCATAAGCACTGTGAGAGGAAATAGGATCTCAGTGACTGTAGAGCTTCTGTCAAGACTATTGGATCTACCCATGTCAGGAACTGCTACATTTTCTTCTGAAGACCGAAGCCCTGCTCTGTCTAGATTACTTAACCGAGAAGTTGTCGGTTTTGAGGAAGTTTTTGCCAACCAATTATCCCTAGAACTGAGATTGCTTCATAACATATGTAGTAGGATTCTTTTTCCCAAAATAGGAAGATTCGATTATGTATCTGAAAGGGACATTTTTGTGATGGATGCTATTGTTACGGGCAAACCAATCAACCTTCCCAGTATGATTCTTTGGTATATTGCTGACTGTGGAGGAAAGAGGAAATCAAGCTTGCCCTATGGTATGATCCTCACCAAATCTTCCAGAGTCAGGGGATTGTTATTTCTGACAGTGAGCCAATGAGGAACCTGAGGCATACAGACTTTTACAGCTTGGCCACCATTCATCGGATGGGTTTTATTAAGAGAAACGGGAGATGGGAGAGAAAGGATTAGTAGAAGATAGAGCTGAGGATGCTGAGGCACCAGGTCCATCAGTTAGACACTCTTCACCTGCACCTCCGAGCCCTCCTACTTCTGCACCTGCTCCTACCCCCGCTCAGTTATTTGATCAAGCTTCATCCTCTTCTGCTGGCTTCTCAGAACTACAATTAAAGCAACTCAAAGGACTTTTGGATGATCAGTCAGAGAAATTAAAGTCAGAGTTTGAAATAAGTTCATGAACCTAAAGGAAACTCTATATTCTTTGGATGAGATCACTAAAATTGAGTCTACTCTCAGCACTTCGTCAAAGTCTTTAAGTGGAGATCTTAAGAACATTTTGAAGAGCTTAAAGATATTTGCGGAGATGGCGAAACCTACTCTAAGTGCAATGCGGAGCTACAAGATAAAATTTTGACTGCTTGCACCTTTGTGGATGAGAGGCTAAAAGACTATGTAAAAATCCAATCAGATGGAATGAAGAACATAGTTGATCATTTGACTAGGATTGTTAGAACTCATTTCTAATGTATTAATTCAATCCTTGCTATGTATTGAAGTTATTGTTATGTTTTACATTTTGGTATCAATGTATTAGACACTTTGATGTATTAGACTCTTTGATGAAATGAAATGTCAATTTTGTTTACTCAATGTATTTCTTTCTATCAACGAATGAATGAATGTTTATGCTTCTCTACCTTTTTGTTGATAACAAAAAAGGGGGAGAGTTTTATAGTTTTATGATTGAATATGCATATGAGAAAATCAAATTAATCAATGAGATAATTAATTGAATGATTAAGTTTCATAGGGGGAGCTACCTCATTCAGGGGGAGCCTAAGCCTATCTATGAAAACAAAATAAATTCACAAATCAATCATGCATAAACTCAATGTTTTTGTCATCATCAAAAAGGGGAGATTGTTGGAAGATTATTGAAAAATTATATGCCCCAATCCTTTTGATTTTGATGATTACCAAAAGCCATGAGTACTGTAAAAGATGTGATATGTTTATTTACATGTGCAATGAATTTATTTTGAACAATCAATGAGAATGTTAAAGTTTGACATTAATCATTTTGAAAGTAACTTTAAGCTCAATGTTTAAGCTTTCAAAAAGAAATTTTATAATTCATAGATTAATCAATGAGTTTTTGGAATACTTCTTGAATTAATTCTTAATGTCAATTTTATTGAATTCAAGTCAAAACAATGATTTAAAATGAATCTGGAACGATTTTAAAGTCAATCAGAAAACTTTCTGATTTTTGATACGTTCCGGAGCCGACTCTTGAGTTTCAGAGTCGACTCCCCTCAGAGAACAGAAATGTCTATCTGTCTCGAGTCGACCCACGTAATTTCACGAGTCGACCCCCGATTCTGTCGAGCCGACTCCATGACTGTGCGAGTCGACTCCGCTCAGACACCAGAGGTGTGTTTTTCTGAGCACTTCGCGAGTCGACCCCAACTTTTCATGAGTCGACCCCGACTTTCAGGAGTCGACACTTTACTTTTGGTGAGTCGACCCTTTGACTTTCTAAACATTTCTATTTTTAGTATCACGACCTTGAGCCGACTCTGGGCGAGATTTTTCCGGATGCCAACTCAGCGTCAACGGTAAGATTTTTGATTAACGGCTATTTTTCTTTGTCTCTAACGGCTATATTTTTGCAGAATCTATAAATAGAGAAGCCGTTTTCAAATCAAAGAGAGACGAATAGAGAGATATTTATTTCAAAGAAAAAGAAGAGAAAAATCGGAAAAACAGAGCTTCAGTTGAAAAAATCCGTGATTCAAAATAGAGTGAAAGAAAGAGTGTGAAATCAAAGGAAGTTCCTTCTGTGTTCAAGCTCAAATCCAAGGAAGCTTCAGAAGAAAATC
>UESW01001343.1:160562-188763 GCA_900491605.1 Calamus simplicifolius | reverse complement strand
GAAGCATGAGCGAATTGGTGGCCCCCTGGACCTGCATGAGTACCTTGTAGCTTTTTAGGTGGTCCAGGGATCTGTAGTCCCGTCATAAGGATCCAGTTGGGAAAGGCGGAACCGGGTGGAGATGGGCTTTTTCATGATGCAGCGAGATAGCGGAGGCCAACTGTCATAATCCATCTCAGGCAGGTGGGTGATCCGGCGGTTGAGTTCCTCCAACCGCTGGTTGTACTCGTCGAGTCGACGCTCGGCTTGACAGGCTATCCGGCCATCAAAGGAACCTTCCCCCGAGGATTCTGAAGATGGGGGGAAGTGACGGCGATGTCTGCGAGGGCGCTCCGCCTCCTTCCCATGTCACCGCCTGGGGAAAACACTGGCATGGCGAGAAGGTGATCGGGGTCTCTTGGAGGCCTCCTGGTGATAAGGCTTGGGCAAGGTGTGATGGTGGCGAGCTTCCGGTACCGGCGACCTCCTTCGGGAAGAATGCTAGCTGGGTTGCATCACGTCCGGAATCGATGGAAATGGCTCCAACTGTTGCTGGGCCACCTGCTGATACTGCAGGCCTTGGACCGCCGCCAAGGATTGGACTTGCGTGGCTAGAGCTGCGAACCGGTCTTCCTAGAGCTGATGGGGAGGAGGCAAGGAACGTTGATCGGAGGAGCGGAAGGTCTAGCCTCCTGAGGATGCGGCGATGCCAGGACGCCGGCCGGTTCGATGTCTATCTCTTTCTCCCCCCTTCCTGGCGCGCCAATCTGATGACGCCAAGTCACTTCCTTCAAGCGCTGGGGGAAACGGACGTCCTCCTCGCCGGACTCCTGCAAGAAAAGTCCCCGAAGATCGGATGCTCCGGTGGGACCCTCCGACGCTCAAGTCAGTCACTTGGGAACATATGAGAACTGTCTAGCCGAAGGGAGCTAAACAGTTAGGGTTTAACTAGTGGAAAAGAGCTAGAAAAACCAGAGTTCTAGTCCCCCTGCCTATGGCATGGCGTGTGCTTTATACCTGTTCGAAAATCCCCCTTCTGTTCCCGATGATTGCTGACTTCCAGGAGCCCAATCCGATAACGGACAAAATATGGGGCTGACAATGACGGATCGTATTGTCACCGTACATGCTGGAGGTGTCTCGCATCATTGGTCAGCACGGCCTCACAGGTGTCCTGCATCTGGGGCTATATCTGGTGCGCGCCACTGCTGGATGTGACCGCGCATAGTAGCGGGCAGGTGGCGGACCGCACGCTGCAACGGGGTATGGTCGCGCACAGTGATAGACATACAACTGACCATACGCCGTTATGAGGCATGGTCACCCCTGCTACAGATGTGCGACGGATCGTGTGGGCGTGCCAGGTGGCCCAGAGCGGCCGGATCGTGCGCCGAGGGTCGAAGTACTGTTCATGTGGCCCGAGACCGAGAGGGGGTCTCAGGGGTGGAGACACTGTCCATGTGGCCCGAGACCGAGAGGGGGTCTCGGAGGTTGAGACACTGTTCATGTGGCCCGAGACCGAGAGGGGGTCTCGGGGGTGGAGATACTGTCCATGTGGCCCGAGACTGAAAGGGGTCTCGGGGGTGGAGACACTGTTCATGCGGCCCGAGACCGAGAGGGGGTCTCGGGATTGAGATACTGTTCATGTGGCCCGAGAACGAGAGGGGGTCTCGGGGGTTGTGACACTGTTCATGCGGCCCGAGGCCGAGAGGGGGTCTCGGGGGTTGAGATACTGTTCATATGGCCCGAGACCAGGAGGGGGTCTCGGGGGTTGTGACACTGTTCATGTGGCCCGAGACCGGGAGGGGGTCTCGGGGGTGGAGACACTGTCCATGTGGCCCGAGACCGAGAGGGGGTCTCGGGGGTGGAGACACTATCCATGCGGCCCGAGACCGAGAGGGGTCTCGGGGGTTGAGATACTGTTCATGTGGCCCGAGACCGGGAGGGGGTCTCGGGGGTTGTGAGAGAGCCTCCGTCAGCTGTTATCGTTGTCGTTTATTCCGATAGCATTGGATCAGCCATATCAGTTTCTCTTGTTAAAATCCAACACAACTCCCAAATTAAGAGAAAAAACAAATAATGGTGCTGATTTTTATCATGAAATCCATTTTTTTTTTCAAATTAAAGGAATTGTTTATGAATATAGTTGTATCAGGACCTCCCAACAAAATAGAGATGTTGAAAGCAAATAGAGACACTCACTTGAAGTTGTTCATATTTTGTATTTCCAAACTCATCTTCCTTACTATGACTTATATGATAAATGGAATAGTTACTTCTCTTTTGTTGGGATATTCTCCATATAAAATTTTGTTCGGCACCCAACCACACTATGGCCACCATAGGGTTTTTGGCTATTGTATTTTATCTATAATATTCATAAGAAAAATAATTTGAGTTATGTGTTATACCAAGAATTTTGTTAGAATATCCCTTTGGGCAAAAGAAATATAGTGCATATGACTTTCAAACAAAAATAATATTTACTAGTCATGATGTCCATTTCTTTGAAAATATTTTTTCTTTCCAACAAGCCTAGTCACATCCTTCCAGTCAAGTACTATTCCTTCCTATCAAACATCCATATGAATTATGTCCCTTCTATTCCACATGACAACATTGTTTCATCTTCTAACCGAGAATGTTACTTTGTTTAACTTAATGAATTTAACCTTTTAATACAATCTTCCTCACCCTTGTCACTATCTCAGTCCCATCTTCTCCTTCCGCAGCATCTTATATTATCTCTTAATAATTTACTTGTCTAACCAAACCTTTGGCTGGCTTGAAGTATTTTGACTAAACATCTAACATAACCTTTACCTTCTGTTTGGATGAAGAGAAAACTAAGGAGAAAAGAAACTAGGAGAGAAAATGAAATTTATTTGTTTGGATGAAGAGAAAAGTCGGGAGGAAAGAAAACTAAAGGGAAAATAGAGGGAAAAAGTGGTGGGCCCCACATTGGTGGGCTCCACATAAAAGTTTCTCTCCGAAAACGGAGAGATTTCGAAGAAAAAACTCAAAAGTGCTTTTCATTTTTTTTTCATTCCAATATTAACCCTTCCAAAAAATAACCGATACATTTTTTTAATCACATATAATAAAGATATTATTATCATTATAAATTATTAACTTTTCTCTCCTCTCTATTTTCCTTCCACTCATCCAAACAGGAGAGAAAATATTTTCTCTTCAATTTTCTTTCCTCTCACTTTTCTCTCCCAGTTTCTTTCCTTCCACTTTTCTCTCCATCCAAAAAGAGCATTAATCTTTCACTCTAACCATCTTCTCCTTCAACAAAGTATGCATTTTTCTCTATATAAACTATTTGACCTATGACAAATTTTCACTCTGACATCATACCTTTTTTGCTGCCCACTCCTCTATTCTCGAACCTAGTATTTTTTCTTAGGTTATCAAATCACTTTAATGTTAAGAAGTAATGACCTAAGAAATCTAAGCTTACGAAGAAAACAATACCTAGGCGTTCATCGTTTTTCCTCCAAGCAAACACCCCATTGGTTACAAGTAGGTTTATAAAATGAAATATAAATCAGATGACTTATAGATCAATTGAAAGCCATACTTGGCCAAGGGTTATACTTAACATAAAGACATTGATTACCATGAAACTTTCATTCTTATAGTGCTGCCATTTGAAGTTGTGATCTCTACCAATTAGATATCAATAATGCTTTCTTATATGGAAACCTTTCTAAAGAAGTCTATATGAAAGTTTCACCAAGATATCCTAGATAGGGAGAGAATCTAGTTTGCTAGTTAAACCAGTTTTTATATCAGCTTAAACAAGATGGTTGCAATTGGTTTGAAAAATTTCTCAAGCTTTACTTGATATTGGCTTCTCTCAATCTCGTATGAACTATTCTCTTTTTTTTTTTTTTTTTGTATTGAAGGTACATTTCATTTTAGTTTATGTTGACAATATTGTACTTGCTAGAAACGATAGTGTGGCTATTGATGCACTCAAATCCTCTTCTTGTAACAAGTTTTACATCAAGGATCTCGGCTACTTACATATGTTTTTAAAGATCCATTGGCATACTGCTTAGGGTCTTTATTTTAAAAAATACTTAAATATTTTTTTAAAAAATATTTTTAGAAATAATGTCTAAGAGGTGATGTGGGATGCCATGTAGGCCACCTTGAATATTTTAAAAATATCAGTGCAGAGGAATATTTTGTTCAGCATATGATTTTAAAATCATAGTAACGATCTATTTAAAATCATCTGTTGAACTAACAATCTATAGCTATATATTGTCAGCCAAGCCCTCCAAAATTTTTCCAAGCATGGAAAGGGCTATGTTCTTTTTTGAAATCATTTGTTGCAAAGATGATTTTGAAATACTTTCTTCAACAAATGATTTCAGCTGAATCTAGGCTGTGGTAATTTTTTTAATCAAATTATTGGATGATTTCAAAATTAGCCGACAGATGATTGACTTAATAGACGACTTCAAAATAGAACATTTTGTCCCTATGTTTAGAAAAAATTGAGATACAGCTGCATAATAACGTGTTTTTAAAAAATCCTAAGTGGCCTACGTGGAATCCAACGTGGCATATGATTTCCAGAAATAGTTTTTTTTTCTTGAATATTAGTTTTGTATTTAGTTACATTCCAGCATTTTTTAAACAAAACCCCTTGTTGCATTGGTGACCCAGAATCGACCTAGAATAGAACAAAATCTTCTGTCAATTTTCTAACGTAGGAATGAATATTTAGGAAACAACAACTACTATAATTATTTAGGATTCCCCAACTCATCTTGCACTATATTGTAACAATCATTCAAATGACAACCCTTATTGCATGCACCATGACATTGATTACATAACAGATATGCAAGGCTTTTACTGGATCTTGTTTAGAGAATAATCTATTCTCATATTTTAATAAAAGCATGGTGGAATTTATCCAGAAAACAATACCATGATATATAAACAGTTATTTTGTTGCCATTAACAGCCAATATATTCATTATAAGTCAACAGAAATAACCATTATAGTTTTAGCGGGATAGTATCATCATAGAAACCATTGAAGATAAAGGCATGACATGACATTCTTGCAGAAACTAAACTCATCTGAGCCTTTTCCCAACTACATGGGTCGGCACATTCTTGCAGAAAATGTCTCAATAACATATAAAACAAAGGTTGAGCAACAGCTCAAAGCAAATGCAGAAAACATGGTTGAATGTTCTCCTGGCAATTATTATTTTGCAACTGTAAAATTTTAAAATCTAACAAACCCCTTCTCCTTCAAGCTTTCAACGGTCTCCTTGATGCTTGTCTCTAGAGGAATATAATCAATGCCTAAGCTTTTAGTCTTTTCCTTTGAGACCTGGTATTGGCACAAAGGGCTTGTCATTTGCGGACCTGCCAGCATATGGAGATTGACAATCAGAGAACAAGTACCGAAGAAGAGAACTTATCTAAGCACGTTTAAATTGGAGGATAACTAGTTGAATCCTATACACTTCAAGAACTAATAATTGAATTGACTGATGAAACATCAGCACTAAACCTCTCCGAAATAAGAAAAGTAAATAAGAAAAGTTGAGAACAAGCTAACAGGGAAGGTAAAATAAAGGTTAATACAAAGGTTTATGTGTGCTCTCTGAAAAAAGTACTTCAGAAAACTTCAAATATACGGGAATCAGAATATTAAGGATGACAGCCTAAGAGCTTGTGCCAATCAAAACTAAAAGATGATCCAGAACAGTTCATCAGTATGTCAAATGACTTAATATATTTAGTTATTAGCACATGGCTGTCATCCTCCATCAATAATATACACTGGGTTTTCGATCCATGGGAAATGACAGTAACAATGCAGATTGAGCAGAGCGTAGGAGTAGCAAACTTGAGCTAAAGTATAGGATGCTCCAGTAAAATATGGATTTGATCATGTAAGAGAGATTGCCAAATCAATAGTTACCAATACTGGCAAGACAAAAACTTTAAAATGATATTATAAAGAGCTACAAAATACAACCCAAAAGGTCCAAGATACTTGGGGCATTGGAAAGGTCTAATGTAAAAGAAAAGAAAGCATCAGATGTAGTTTGAATTGTTAAAGTTGGAGCTACTTGTTACATTTGCATTTTCTGTGCCCAAGCTTCTTATGATGGCTAAAGATGAACTGAGGACATTAAAGACAAGTTTAAGAGAATCATGGACAAGCTCATAAGGTGCTCATCCTCAAGGCCATGTCCCATGGGAGTATATCAAGCACAAAGTAGTCTGTACGGTACTCAAGAAAGGTAATATCCAGAAGGAGGTACAGAATGAATACATATATAGGTCATCCTAAAAACCCCGCTGATTATAGATATTGCATAAAGTGGAAAAGCACAATGATGGATGGTGTCTGCACTTATTGCACTTGGGTGCACCTAAGAATCAAATTGTTTCAACCTTTCCTCACATTTCGGATTAGTTTCAACCTAATTTTTGAAATGTAGAAATTAATACCTTTGAATTTAAAGGAAAAAGCTAACAGAAAGATGGTACATAAATAAAAAATTTCAGGAAAAGAATGAGAGATCTAAAGCATAGATTAGCAAGAATTACAGTTTTCTTCTTGGAATCTTACATGAATAATTTGATAAGTTGACATAGATAAAAAAAAATTAACAAGTTCATACAAAGTCATTTATTATTATAGAGAGGAACAAAAGCTTTCAAGTCCTAGTATGAAGTAATATTACTACCTAAAACTAGGGTTTGGCCTTTCTGATGAAATAAGTGTTGTTTCAGTCAAAATATGCTCGAATAAAGCTCAAATAAGTCTACACTTTGTTGGCTCTGCTTAAGTATGATAACCAATTAGAACAACTGGGATAAACAACTAATTCCCAGCTGGAATGCAAAGTTGCAAACCATAATACAGTGTTAATGTGATTTGACATCTCTTCAGTTGCAGCTAAATGTTTAATAAGACTAGGTAA
Organism: Calamus simplicifolius; assembly: GCA_900491605.1. Lineage (NCBI taxonomy): Eukaryota > Viridiplantae > Streptophyta > Magnoliopsida > Arecales > Arecaceae > Calamus > Calamus simplicifolius. The sequence continues at coordinate 181,807 of UESW01001343.1, read as the reverse complement.
AAATATGGAATATAACTCTATCATCTGCCAGCTGACATGATAATGAGAAAATAAAAATTTAGTAGTAAAATCACCACCATATAGTGATGTGTCAGATTTTATGAAACTGTTTGCGGACACAATAATGAGGAATGTAAATTTAGTGGTGAAAACACCACCATATGGTTGATGTGTCAGATTCCTACAAAGCTATGTGACCCAGCCACCACAGTGAAGTGGTAAAACAGAAATTTTCATATCAAGTGGTTGGTGCTAACCCATAGCAGATTAAAATAAGAGGTTATGCCTATAAGCTTAAATATTGACTAAGTGCATCAAATAGCATGATATTTGACGAAAATATCAGGAATGTTTTTGTGAGATAAAGAAGTTAGCAGATACTGTATTTCTTACAAGATAGGTTGCTATAGCCATGGCACTACCCATGACGGTCCCATTTTTGATTGGGTATTGTTATAAAGACCATGCAACTGAATAAGGATGAGACTACAAGCTAGGCTAAAACTAAGAAAGGAATGAATTGCTAGATTCTAGATGAGGATGGGAGGTGATACAAAAACATTTGCTACAATATACAGTAATCATTCAAAAAGAGAAATACATGTTTGAGGACTTGGATGTTACAAAACTTTTGTACAATATAGACCTCCCGAACAAACAAAAACATAAAAAAGCATGACAGAAACATTGAGAAAGAATGTATGACAGAATGCAAGGAATTGAATAGTGGCAAGGAGGGGAGAAAAGAACAAACATATGACTTGGCCATTACATAAATCCAATGCCATTGAAGATGGTAACTTACTTTTCTGGCAGTTGAAGAGCAGGATATTGTTCACGCAGAATCTTCACAAGCTCCGAATAGTGAGCAACTCTCTCAACCAAACAATATCTTCCACTTGCTGAGGGAACTTCCAAAGCCAGAATATGTGCCATGGCAACATCTCTGACATGAACCCACCCAAAAGTTGCATTTGGATATGTAGAAGATCCTACCAACAATTCCAGATGAAATTGTTATCTTTTAAATCTCTTCCATTGCCAACAAAACAAATTTTATAGAAAAGAATAATCTAGATTGGATAGAGCATGCTTATAACACTAAAGTGATCTATATCAAAGAGTTTGAGAAGAGGCACGTTTCCAAATTTTAAATGAATGAAACACGTGTCTGAAGAAGTTTTAGTATTAGGCCTACTGATACAAAACTAGACATTACAACAATTATCAACTTATTTTGGCCCGGTTTGGATAAAACCAGCGGATCTTCACGGTGACATATTACTTTCCTCTTCCCCCCCCCCCCCCCTTCATGTCATGACATATATGCTTTGGGAATTGTTCTACATGCCTCATAAAAACTAAAGCACACAAAGTTATTAGGTAGTGGTAATATGAATACCTTTTTATCTCTGTTTTATAACAAACCTTTTCATATTCCTTCAAATATGATATCCATCACAATTTTTCAATCTATTTTTTATTACATTTTTAGTTTCATAATTAGAGTTCTAATTAATAATATGAATAGCTTTTTACAGTTTTCCAGTTCAAATTATCAAAAACTATATCAAAGATCTAGATATAAAACAAGTTTTATATGTTGGGTTTCAACCTGCGAATAGAAAGATCAAGACAGAGCTACAAAAACATAATGTCCGTGCACATATACACAGTTATAGCCAGCCCTATAAATAATCTCCAATGGACAAAGTACATATACAAGAGCCAACATGCACTCACTTTAATGCATAAATCATTAAACCATTTCTTTTTCAAATAACAAACCAACTTGCCATATTGGTTTCTTACATGTCTGACATTATCGAAGTTTGTCATACCATCTCGTACCAGTAAGATACCAACATGGTACTAAGTTTTGATTTGGTATAAACCAAACCAGTCCGAACTGACATATATCATCCGGAACTAACTCATATCACTTGGTACCGAGTGGCTAAGAGAGAGAAAAAAAATGACACCATATCTTGATGCGGGTTGTATATTATACCGATCTATACCATACTATACTGAACTGATAATGCATTGGTATGGGTCTCGATACAAATTTTGCAATTCTCGGATATTATGATTTTATAGCTATCTAAACATTTGTTGTATGGTCCTCTATTTGACCTATTGATATCTTTATATGGTTTCTTTTAATTGGGACTGTTTTTTTCCTTTTTTTTCCCTTTAGAAGGAGCTCATATTATTACTGCCGAGTCTTGAGCTCAAAATGGAAGAGGATTTTTTTCCATTTGTTACTACTGCTGCCATTGCAGGCGGCTTACTCTATTGGATGTTTTTCAGTTATTAGCCTTACAAGAACCTCTAGACCATTATGTCATTAGGGCACAAGCCCTAACCAAAGCTTATTTAAGCTCATCAAAGGAATTTAAGAGACAAAGTCCTCAATATTCATTTTATTAGGATCTTTGGTCAGTGTTTTCTTTCAAGCTAAAGTTAGATGCAATTAATGGTTAATGGTCTAAGAGAATTCTTGTAAGCTAGTTTATGCATGGCATTAATACTGACTTCTCTTTTATCAATTAACATTCCTCTTCCAAAATCAAATATTTTGGGAGACATTTTAGACTAAAATTCAGATAGTTTCCAAACAAATTTGATTTAAAAAGTTGCTTTTTTTGTTTTTCCTTTTAGAAAGTGGTAGCACGGTGATAGAACTAAGTAAGACATCAAATCCCATGAGTATGAGCATGCAAGCACCTCCAGACTAGCCATATTAATTCTATAACAGCAATAGTTACTGCCAAAACTTTTCTTGGTGCTTTGAAGCTGAGGTTCTTTTGTTCTTATAAAAAACCAAAAAAGGAGAACACCTTACTGAAGGTAGATAAACTGAAAGAATTGAGTTCTGGTTGCTGTTTACTAGAATTCAACCAAGATGAGTAACATGAAATTTGCTTACCATTTATCAAGTTTAAGATTGCTGCAGCACTTGTGTTTAGAGAAGGCTGCAGAAGAGGGCCTATGACCATTGCTGGGTTTATTGTTACCATGTCGATAGAATTGTCCTTTGAAAACTTCCAAGCAGCCTCCTCGGCCAATGTCTTTGAGAGTATATACCACATCTAATAAAAACTAAGAGGTTAGGAAAAATGTTCGAGGTTCTTGAAACAAACTTAGTACAGTCTGACTTAAGAATTAAACCAACATATCACTTGCAGTACTCCTGAACAAATAGCACCTCAAAACTCTGACTTATTATAACATTTTTAGAGGAGCATAACCATAATTTTGTTCAAGCTAACCATTGCATAACATAATTATTAACAGAAAGCTTCATCTCGAAAATGATATAATGCAAGCTTCTAAAACTGTATAGCATCCCAAATTGTCAACTTGTACCATATTACAATGAGAATAAAAAATAATTCAAGCAATATTATTTCAGGCTGCATTACTCAGTAGTGAAGATGTGAAAGAGAACCTTAAATGCCGAGCTTTATCCTATTTATTTGGTCAGCTTGGTATCCCAAGTTGAAAGAATTTAATATATCTCAAGATGCTTTGCATGGTGCGGATTTCATTATAGAGTCAATAAGATACCTTAATCTACAAGCCTTATCCATAAAAACAGTTTCAGCTTTATGGAATAAAGTGTGATTTATCAAGTAAAATATGTTTTATGACCAGAAACTGAATTTTATATCCCTCAATCAGATGGTGTAATATTTCTGCAGTTTGCAATTTTGAGCAATAAATGTAGAGAAAACCCTGCCTTGAAACTAGAAGGGTTCTTGGCAGATAGAAAAGGTTGTCTTATTTGATATGCTATTTATGCTCAAGCTCATGTGACTGGTGAGCAATACTTGGTCCAAGACCAAGACAAACTGAGAAGGAATTTAGGTTCATCATAAGAAATCATATTTATCTATTGGTTCAAAAGTACAAAAGCAAGAGCCAAAATTGAAGAATTATCACCTAGACTGTAAATTTGCAGAAAGATCAGATCCTTATATTTTGTGCATGTGCCACAAGAGCACAACTACATAGACGGGATAAACCACTAGGAACTATGATCAGGGTGCAAGCAATGGACTAGAAGAATATCATCAAGGACAGAACTGATGGGTAACAAGGATATGGCATTCTCCTGCTAACCAAGATATTCATTAATAAAAAAAAATAATGATTGAAAGTTTTCATTTTCCTACAAATTGCATATATTTGGGAACCATACATATCAAAAAATTTAAATCGAAGATGAGGAAACATGAATACAGTAGTTAAACTTGGAAATAACAAGGGTACTTTGATTAAGCAAATATTGAAATTAGGGCGCAAAACCAAAAGAAAATATTGATAAACTTAAGTTTAGGTTGCTTTCAACGAAACATTTTCTAATAATAATATATGTTAATTGCATGCCACATGCTAATAAACAATAAACCACAGGTCTTTGATATTGTATAATGCTTATAGGGAACATTTTCAGGGTGAAAAAATTCTCTAATATTCACATTAAGTAATATTTATATTTTGGTGTCACCAAACATAATGCCAGGTGGCAGAATGCCAACTACACATATGATACATGTATTCTTAAATCCAAGAATGTATATAATTAGTTCTAATTGAAATACATGCATACCGATGCAAAACAGTGGCAAAATGGGTTTGTTCTATGCTTAAAATATGGACTGGAAATATGGGCTTGCATTGACTATTTCTGTTGATAGATCAACCCATATATTAGAAGGTGTGCTACACAGTGGGTTGTAACCTTCACTCAGCGAGGAACAAGGGATTAGGCAAATAGTCCACAACCAAGTTACTGTTACTAGAAAATTCCACATCTATCCCTTTGTACAGTGACCCATGCAGCATATTTGATCCACATGCATATATGGCAGCATTTTGCAAACTTCATATTCATTCAAACACATGATCCGTTCCAAAGAGGATATCTTGCATAAGGTTTTGTTGTGCTCTCCAATGAATATCCTAGGAAATTAAAATTTTCACATGAGGAATTGTGAAAAAAGATGAAGACAAAAATAATTGAAGCAGTAGCTATTTTTGGTGCTTGCATATGTTCTTCGGGAATTCATGTTGAAACCATGTTTAATCATACAACCTCCAGGTTGTCTCCATCCAACTATGACTCAAACAGAGATATAGAAACTGAGAGATGATCTGAATTATCAAGAAAGAGAGCTGGACACACGAAGCATCAACTCATACCTGTGCCTCCTTACAAACCTCTGCACTAGAAAACCACGTATCATCAACTACCACATCAGGTGTTCGGGGTCTTTCATTGTATGTAACAGCAGCCATCGATGATGTGACAACCACCCTTTTAACAGAAGGAGCTTTAATGCAGGAACTGAGAACATTAAGCGTTCCCTTCACTGCTGGGTCAATTAACTCAGCCTAAAAGTAGGATAGACAAAGATGTTAAAAAAGTCATAGCTTGCCATCATTTGGGACCAAGAAAATAGAGAACATAACAAAGACACATGGGACAGAAAACGGGAAAATAATGCAAGAAGTTTATCTATAGTAATTTTATCTAACCCCATATATATTACCATATTGTAACACAACACAGGAAAGAGGGTAAAACTTGTTGCACTAATAATGAAATGTTCTATTAGTCAGACAAACTTTCAGCATCCAAGCAAAAAGCTACTTTATGCTTAATCTTATCATCCAGCAAAGATAAAGAGGCCAGATATGAAAGCTGCATCAAGTGATGAATGTGGAATTGCATAGATACAGGTTAGTACACAAAATAATTCAAACAGCAAGACTCATGTTATTGCATGAAAATTTTGTGCATGAATTTGAATCTAAGTTCCAAACATGCACAACAAATAAATAAATAATAAATATATAAATAAAGCTGAAATTCATAATCAAAAGATAAAAGATAAAAGAAAAATTGTGTAGTACGTGCCCAAAACTTGGGATGAATTTGTGTAAATAGAGATGAAAGCAAACAGGGACTGTACCTTTTTCTTAGTATTTTTTTTCTGGGATGTTTTCGAACTCTATAGATGATTTGGCTTTTGATTCTTAAATATTTTTATGATTAGTTTCTGTAATTCATAGTTGGGTTGAGGAAAATTTAGTAACAAGAATGGCACTAGAGAGTTTAGATGTCTATACATATAGGGTCTATAGTTCCATGGTCCTCCAAATTTTGCATCTTTTTGTCCTTAACTCTCCAAGGAATTATTTTTCTTCATGTTTTACTTCCATCTTTTGTTGGAATATCTTTAGGAAAGTAGGATTTCATCAAAATAAGGGAAACTTCTCCTTTACTATGATCTCTTGTCAACCTTGGAGAAGAAGGTTCCCTTCATTATTTTATGTTCATAAAGATATTAACAGAACCTGCTATTTAGTTGAGTAAATTATGTAAAATCAACTTCAGTTCGAATTTTCAACATAATTCTGTGGCATGTCAATAGTTGCAGTGAACCTAGGCAATTGACTAGACCATGCCTAAGAACTTACCTAGATGCGTGACTTAATACAAAGCCAGTCAGGGTTTTATTGTATTTTGTTTATATTTTCAGATATTGTACTATTAATAATATAGCATTTAAATGCAAATCAAAGCATACAAGGTAAACATATTGATAAGCACTTTTGAAAAATAAAAAAATACTATCAAGATTCACAATACATGTAAACTTAAAAACTAACTTATAGGTGAAGCATAAGTGATAACTTTATTGTACCTATGAATGTTGACATCACAACATTGTTGGGGAACACAAGAACCACATTGTATAATGAATGATTCATCTATTATGTTATATTAAGCAAGGGTCACCCTATAGGAGCATACTACCTGTTAGTGGGAGCAGTGTACCAATAGCAAACACATACTTAGTATGGGAGGCATCCTAGACATCCATACCACAAACTGGCCCATACTAACACTATAAATAAGGCACTAATATAGGTACCAAAACTGATAATGCAAACCAAGAGATTAAAGAACATCAAGTATTATCAAGATATTCTCGAAACTTGGAGCCCTAGACACATCTTTTAGGGTTTGGGTCGTAGGTCACTTGTTCAACCATTGCTTAACAAATATTTGACCAAAGAACAAGGCCTGCCCCTTCTCAACTATTCTTCCTAGCTTCTTTAAACCTAACCTCTCTAATCCTGTAGTGCTACCCTTACTCTCATGCTTGGTGCCACCTTAACTTGCTCAAATGTTATCTTATCACAGTCAACACCACCTAGATCTCCCTCTGAACCATTGCTAGAAACCCCCTGCTGTCCCCATCGTGTTCCCACTTCAACCTCTCTGCCACAACCTCCTCAACTCGCTTTTGACCCCACTTCCATCCCTTTAGTCCTGCTACCTCAACACCAGCTATCAGCGCCACTATCTCAACCTCTGCAGCACAACAACCTTAGTCAAAGAAAAAAGAACAGCAAAGAGAATCACCAGATCTGTATAATTGCTGATGATCTTTTGCTCCCATTGCCTCCACCAAGAAAGAGAGAAGTCACGAGATAGAGTTTTAGGGTAAATGGGGGAAGCAATTCCACACCCTCCACCCCACAAAGCCCAGTTCAAGTCCAATGAGTTGCTGACTTGGGAGGTTCAAGCAGTCGAGCAGCTCAGTTCATCAGTTTGAAAGGTAACAAAGCTAGCCATGCAGCCAGTCAATAGGTAGACCTAGATGATCCAGCCTGGTCTGGTATTAAATGTATAAATTAAATTGCCTCTCTCCACTTCAGCAAAGATTGCATTTCCTCCAATAGTAGATCAATGCCAGCAAAGATTGCACAAAAAAAAATGAAATAATAATGACGCTGCTTTAGTTCTGCAAGACTAATAAGGTAGGACCAATTTAAACAGTGCAATAGTGAAAAAAAAATGTAAACCTATGGGAAAAAAATAGTAGTAATGTTATTTTATAACAGAGATAATAATATGAACCTGTGGATCTGTGACATTATGATAGAAAGGAGATGCTGTATGGAAAACACCCTCACATCCCTGAACCACTGAATCAAAAGAGCCCTCTTCCAACAAGTTTGCTTTAAACAAGTGCAGTCTCTCACTGGCTCCTTGCAAGGCACGCAAATGCTCGGTTTTCTTGGATCAGCTAATAAACATGATGTGAAAAATATAAGATGAGGGAAATTTAAATTTATGCAAAATTTCAGATCTAGCAGATGTCCAATGATGAGTAAAGTGGTGACATGGATGCTTGACATGGATCAATCACAGAATTTTGTAAAAGAAACAGATGATGATCAGAATATTTCCTTTTTCTCCACGATCTATCAAAGAAAGAATAACAGAAAGATGTTCAGAGAAAAGTGACGGAACAAAAAGATATACCCAAAAATAAGAAAATGGTGTTTGATGCATAAGCCATATATGTGCATATTTATAGGAAAGGCTGAAGAAAACATCACATAGCAAAACATATTACAATTTAAGTGAAAAGAAGAAGTGCTTCTTTAAGTTTATTATAATTTTAACCAGAAATCAACATCATCCTCAATCTGCCACCATAGAAGTAGAAGACCTCCCTTGCAAGAAGCCCAAAATCATTCCAATAATGAAGTAGGATTTAAACTTGTACTACAGATAGTTTATATTAAGTCGCTTTATAATTTCTAGGGTGGCATTTTTATTTTAATCCATGATCCATGAAACATATATGAATAGAGATAATTTACCATCCTGTCATATTTTTCAAAATTTGTCCAACAGAAGAATGTTAGATTACTTCTCCTTTTGCTTGGCAAACAGGATATTAGTCCCCATATATAATGGACAATTTCATGAATCATAAATATTGAAATAGTTAGATGAGTGGATGCTTGATGCCTAAATGCATCTCAAAATGATATAATGTGACAAGTAAGATTTCATTATATAAATTTATAGAGGGCAGTGAAAGATTAAAGCAGAGAAGAAAAACAAAATAGAATTGTATGATTGTTTTACATCGAATAATTTAGAGATGTGACAACTTGTCATACATTATAAAAAGTTATGAGTAAGGGGATAGCTACAGATGTCACATTCTTATATAGAATAAGAATGGAGCATTGCACTCAAGGCTTGATCGTCACACCACCAAGACAGCTGAAGTGACACAAGTAGAGCTCATGATGTCTCAAGAGTGGACAGCAAGGAAGCATAGCATAATTCTCTAAAAGATCAAATTTCTTGATAAATAATTCTTCAATTAATTCCCGGGCATGGTTTTGTTTTATGTGATATCTACATTCTTCATTTAGATGTCCAAACCTCGACCATTTGCCTCAATGGCAGATATCCAGCCATATGCAGCAAATTAATCCCCAAAAAAATGGTCCCATATCCCAAATAAGTCTTTCAACCTAAGGTCCTTTTCATATACTTAACTGTTGCTACCTCTTTTATTTTTTCTCTTCATTTGATATGTAATACAATGATGAATGCCTTGCAATTTGTTAACTCCAATGCAATTATGTATGCATGATGCACTAAATTCCCACACACTTCTTGGCGTATTGTTAGCATCAAATTCTTTGTTTCTAATAGCACTAGGGTATTTTTGAGAATAGCACATTTCTGTCTGAGTGCTCCTTTTTTTGCATGTCTGTTCTTGTTTTTTTCTGGTGCTCCGTCAAAAGATTAGACACATAAAGAATTGACCCACAAAAAAAAAAAGATCCTCTCAATAAGTACAGCCAATTTAGAATCCTACCACTCTACTCCTGCCCCCACTTATTGACACGTTCAAGCCCCTTTTTACCAAGTTATATTAGTATAACTAACAGTACACTAGATTTTTCTTTTTTGTTATGTTTTATTTCTCTAACTACAAACAACAAGCCTGCAATTAAATAAGCAAGCTTACAGTCTAGTGAGTGGACTGTGATGTTTTGTAAAAGACAGTGTTACTGCAAAAAGAAAATTCCTGCCTGTTCTACATCCTTTATTTTTCTGTAAGAACTGCTTTAAAGCTCTCACTTTTGGATCTAGTCAAGATTCTAATTCAGGTTAATTTGTTCTGACCAACAGATACACCTTTTGTTAAAAGGAAGATGCTCTGCAAGTTGGCAACTCTCTTTATGAAAAGTTGCAATCATTGTAAAATCAAAGCCAACAACACTCATGACAGACCTACCACAAATTGAACAAGACCTAACCAACCTATCCTTAAAACTCTAACTTTCCCCTCAATTTCTAACCAACACAACCTCGTCTACAACATTTAAAGAACAAGCCAAGCAGGCAACAACAACAAGAACAAAATCCAAACTAAAAAATACGATCAATCAATGTTAGCACAAAGATTCAAATGTTGATTAATGAAAAAATATATCAAAATCATTAAAAAAACACATTTAAAGTCAAGAAAACTTTTAAAAAAAATCAAAGCTAAACTACAGTATTTTCTGAACTTTAGAAAGTTACAAAAGTGATCTTGAATATTCCTTTTTGTTTCACTTTTATCCTTAATGTTAAACAGATGAGACATCATTTAATTTTTATCTTATGTGGTGGCACGCATGGCATCCAGATGGAAAAATTAAATTTAAAATCCATAATCAATAATTTAACCTGATATTCAATAATTCTAAAAAAAACAACATCCTTCTCCCCTCCCCTTCCTGCCTCCGGCCACGGCCCCCCGTCCATCCCCCCCCCCCCCGCGCCCTCTTCGCAGCCTCCTCTCTCACGGGGGTGAGGGATGGAAGGGGGGGTTCCCCTCCGTGGAGTGATGCAGATTGAGTTGCAGTTTTAAGGGAAAGAGGGGAGGTCACCTTCTCCTTACTGCCCCAGGGGAAGGGGGGGTGGAGGGATGGGGGGTGGGCAGCGGAAGGTGGAAGAGGGGAGGAAGAAGATTGATTTTTTTAAAGATTATTGGATATTGGGTTAACGAATTAACTGTGAATTTTAATTTGATTTTGCTCTTTCATATGGGACAAAATCAAAAGGCATTTCTTCGGATCAAAGTAAAACAAAAAAGAAAAATTAATGATCACTTTTGCAACTTTTAGAAGTTCAGGAACAAAAGTGATACAGTCGCGTAAATTCGAGGGTTAATACTATAGTTTATCCAAAAATCAATTACATCCCCTTCAATCTAGGCTTTAAATGCAATGTAAAAGATCCATGAGACAATACCATATCTTGAGGGTTATTCAACAAATATAAGAAGGCAAATAGGCTGAAGGGCTATTCAACAACCCCGAGATGATGCATAGTAACCATAACCATTACAAAACGATCAATGAAATAAGAATCGGTGGAATGTCATATATAACTTTAATAAGAGAACGTATTGTAACCCCTAGAGAGGAAAAGGAAAAGGGAGAAGAGGGATAGCAATAGCTAGCTATCTTTGAAACCCTGGAAATAAAAAATCATCACTGGTCCTTAAAAATTACAGAGAGAGAAAGACGGACCGAGATCTCGGACGGAGGCGCGCACGGTGTATCCGCGCTGGAGGAGAAACTTGACAAGCCAGGAAGCAATGTAACCGGACGCACCGGTGACGCACACTACCTTTCCGCTCCCGTCCATCTTCTCCTCTCTCGCTCTCTCTCTCTCTCTCCCTCTCCTCGCTCGCTCTCGCTCCCGCTCCCACAGCCCGTATTTGGCTGTATATATATAGGGGCGCAAGGCCCTGGTGGAAATGGAGAGAGGAGCCAGCAAAGGAAAACTACAGCACGGCACCGGTCCGTGTCGACGTCGATCAAACGTAAGCAATTGCGACAACGGTGAAAATATCTAGCATAAAGCGTTAAGCACTTGCGACACCGCTGACAAGAGTCGTTTTTTAAACCGGTGCCAAAATTTTAAGCACTTGCGACACCGCTGACAAGAGTCGTTTTTTAAATCGGTGCCTTTTGGCATCGGTTAAAAAAAAAAAAAAAAAAAAAAAAAAAGGCGTGGCAACCAATAAGCATGGGCACTGGGCCGTGCCGTGCCAGGAACGGCCCAGACCCGTCGTGCCAGAAAAATTATCATGTCGTGCCAGGCATGGCCCATTAACAATGGACCGTGCCAGGCAAGGCCCATTAAAAAAAAATCAATTCGGCACGGCCCGTGACCCATCAAGAAATGGGCCACGGGCCGTGCCTGGCACGGCCCAGCAGGGCCGTTGCTGGGCCATGCCAAAACGTTTTTTTGGGCCGTGCCATGGCACGGCCCAGCAACGGCCCTTCTGGGCCGTGCTAGAACGGCCTTGCTGGGCCATTTTAAGGCCGTGCCATGGCACGGCTGGTGCCAGGAGCACACTGTGCACCTAGGCACCGGCCAGCTGATCGAAGCCATGATCCTGATCGGCGATGATGGATCCGACGATTGCGACCGATCCAAGCCATGATCCCGATCGACGATGATCGATTAGATCGTTGCGATCAATCCGATCGGAGACGATCCGACGGTTGCGATTGATCCAAGCCATGATCCCGATCGGGGATGATCGATCCGATGGTTGCAATCCATCCAATCGGAGACGATCCGACGGTTGCGATCGATCCAAGCCATGATCCCGATCGGCGATGATCAATCCAACAGTTGCGATCCATCCGATCGAAGACGATCTGATAGTTACGATCGATACAAGCCATGATCCCAATCGACAATGATCGATCGGACTATTGCGATCAATCCGATCGGAGACGATCCGATGTCTGCGATCGATCCAAGCCATGATCATGATCGGCGATGATCAATCCGACGGTTGCAATCCATCTGATCGGAGATGATCCGACGTCTGCGATCGATCCAAGCCATGATCTTGATCGGCGATGATCAATCCGACGGTTGCGATCCATCCGATCGAAGATGATTCGACGTCTGGATCGATCCAAGCCATGATTCCGGTCGGCGATGATCAATCCGACGGTTGCGATCAATCTGATTGGAGACGATACGATGGTTGCGATCGATCCAAGCCATGATCTCGATCGGTGATGATCAATCCAACAGTTGCGATCTATCCGATCGGAGACGATCCGATGGTTGCGACCGATCCAAGCCATGATCCTGATCGACAATGATCAATCGAACTATTGCAATCCATCTGATCGGAGATGATCCGATGTCTGCGATCGACCAAGCCATGATCCCAATCAGGGATGATCGATCCGACGGTTGCGATCGATCCGATTGGAGACGATCTGACGGTTGCGATCGATCCATGCCATGATCCTGATCGGCGATGATCGATCCGACGGTTGCGATCCATTCGATCGGTGACGATCCGACGGTTGCGATTGATCCAAGCCATGATCCCGATCGGCGATGATCGATCTGATCAGAGACGATCTGACGGTTGCGATCGATCCATGCCATGATCCTGATCTGCTATTATCGATCGAACGGTTGCGATCTATCCAATCGGAGACGATCCGACGATTGCGATCGATCCAAGCTATGATCCCGATCAGCGATGATCGATCGGACCATTGTGATCAATCCGATCGAAGACGATCCGACGTCTTCGATCGATCCAAGCCATGATCCCGATCGGCGATGATCAATCCGACGGTTGTGATCGATCCAAGCCATGATCCCGATCGGCGATGATCGATCCGACGGTTGTGATCAATCCAAGCCATGATCCCGATTGGTGATGATCGATCGAATCGTTGCGATCGATCCTATCGGAGATGATCCGACGGTTGCGATCGATTCAAGCCATGATCCCGATCGAGGATGATCAATCCAACGATTGCGATCTATCCCATCGAAGACGATCCGACAGTTGCGATCGATCCAAGCCATGATCCCGATCGGCGATGATCAATCCGACGGTTGCGATCCATCCGATCGGAGATGATCCGATGGTTGCGATCTTTCTATTTTTTTCTTCTTACTTATTGTATTATGTTCTAGAGGTCAGGCCTAGCCCCCTCCCTTCTGTACCATTTTAATTTTAAATTAATAAACTGGTAGGGGTCTGTGCCAAACCCCCCACCATTATGGTGGCTTTATATTAATAAAATTTCTTTATTCCTAATAATTTTTTAATTTATCAAAAAAAAATATTTTTTATAAATTTTTTATTTGAGTTGTTCATGGGCCGTGCCGTGCTGGGCCAACAGAAAAAAAATTTGAGCCCGGCACGGCCCGATAAACTAGGCCGTGCCGGCACGGCCCGGTAAACTGGGCCATGCCGGCATGGCCCGGTACTGTAGCAGTGTCGGGCCGTGCCTGACACGGCCCATCAGGGCCTGGGCCGTGCTGTGCCATGGGCGGCACGGCCCAGTGCCCACCTCTAGCAACCAATCTGATTGCAAAAAGAGGGTTAGAATAATATGTATTATTATTTTAAATTAAATAATATATATAGTTTCAAATTTTAAATTTTAAATTTCTTTTTTATCATCTTTAATTAATTGATTTGGCTCTACGTAACGCTTCGTAAACCATACTGTTTCTCTCCTAATTCAATATAACAATAAGATAAATAAAAATATATTATTTAATTACTCTTCTACTTAATTTGAAACGGTAAGTTTTCATCTCATCTCTCCTTATTAATCACATGAGAGATATAAGTGATTTATGAAATCGTCACTTGAAGTGGTGATTTCTATTTTTAAGCCATGCCAACAAAAAAAATTTATTGACGTGACGTAGCAAGGGTAAGAAGGTAAAAATAAAAAACACCATTTGAAGTTGTGTTTTTCACTTTAATCCTCCTTTTGCAATCAGATTGGTTGCCACGCCTTTTTTTTTTTTCTAAAATCGGTGCCAAAAGGCACGGTTTAAAAAACGACTCTTGTCAGCGGTGTCGCAAGTGCTTAATGCTTTATGCTAGATATTTCCACCGTTGTCGCAATTGCTTACGTTTGATCGACGTCTACACGGACTGGTGTCGTGCTGTAGTTTTCCTTTGCTGGCTCCTCTCTCCATTTCCACCAGGGCCTGCGCCCCTATATATATGGAAAAGACTTTGTACACTGCCCCCGGTGCAGCAAGGCCTACGTGGGCTGCACCGCCTCTTCTGATTGGTCTACGTGGCTCCTACGTGGATGACCTGTCGGGCGGTATGGCTCTGCTTTGATGTTACGTTCTGAACGTGATGGCCATTTAAAGCAGTTCGTTTTTTTTTAAAATTAGCGTGCGGACAAAAATGCCCTTTCCCTCCATCCTAGCGTCATTTTACGTTGTATTTCATCTGTGCAAGAAGAACTCTCCTTCTTCTCCGGTCGAAAGAAAATATTTCAACTTCGAGGCTGGAAAACCTGGCTACTGGAGTCTTGTACAAAAACTTCTGGAGGAAATGTCATCTGCAGCACAAAGTAAAAAGTCTTTCTTCCCACTTCTTTCTAAAGCTCCTTTATTACACCAACCGTTTTTTCTGGTTAGAGTTAGTTAATGCGTGACCAAACCGTTTAATGCGCGGGTAACTTCCTTAGAACAAAATAGTTATGACATTCTGGGAGTCATAACTCTTTTAATGCTGCCCTTTCCCTCCATCCTAGCGCCAATTTATGTTGGATTTCATCTCTGTAAGATGAACTCTTTCTTCCCCTCCCTCGTTCTGAGAGTCCGGATGCTAAGGAATCAGTTGAGCACGAACCTACGCCCTCGCTTTGAAAGTCCGATCGACAGGAAATATTTCAGCTTCGAGGCTGAAAAACCTGGCTACTGGAGTCTACTGGAGTCTTCAAATATAAAAGTTTATCCAATGAGTTTTTCCTTGCCAAAACCTCACGTAGACGTTCGCTTCTCTCTCTGAATTCGGCCAGGTAACTGTCATTACTTTCGAAGATCAAATTCTCGAGAAACAGACTAGCATTCAAAGGAGCCTTTTAAAAGCAATTGACGAAGAGATAACGAAGGCAGCTGAGGCCCATCTTACAGACCTGGCCGAATTCAGAGAGAGAAGCGAACGTCTACGTGAGGTTTTGGCAAGGAAAAACTCATTGGATAAACTTTATATTTGAAGACTTCAGTAGACTCCAGTAGCCAGGTTTTTTAGCCTCGAAGCTGAAATATTTCCTGTCGACCGGACTTTCAGAGCGAGGGCGTAGGTTCGTGCTCAACTGAATTTCATCTGTGCAAGAAGAACTCTCTTTCTTCCCCCCCTCGCTCTGAGAGTCCGGATGCTGCCCTTTCCTCCATCCTAGCGCCAATTTATGTTGGATTTCATCTCTGCAAGAAGAACTCTTTCTTCCCCTCCCTCGCTCTGAGAGTCCGGATGCTAAGGAATCCCCGCGACACCCTACTTCAAATTCGGCCGAAAATCCTTCGCGACACCCAGTGGAAAGTTCACGACACCCTAGCTTTAAGGCGACGACACCCGTCGTTAGAACTGACCATGAGAGAATCCCCGCGACACCCTAGTTCTAATTCGGCCGAAAATCAATCGCGACACCCCAGTTGAAATCTCACGACACCCTAGCTCTAAGGAGACGACACCCGTGCGACCACGGAGATAATCCCGACACCCTAGCGGCGTCCAGTTGAAATCTCACGACACCCTAGCTCGACACCCGTGCTTAAAACTGACCACGGAGATAATCCCAGCGACACCCTAGTTCGAATTCGGCCGTAAATCCTTCGCGACACCCCAGTTGAAATCCCACGACACCCTAGCTTTAGGGCGACGACACCCGTGCTTACAAATGACCACATAGAGAGTCCCCGGCGACACCCTAGTCGAATTCGGCCGTAAATCCTTCGCGACACCCCAGTGAAATATCACGACACCCTAGCTTTAAGGCAACGACACCCGTCGTTAGAACCCACGGAGAGAATCCCGCGACACCCTAGTTCTAATTCGGCGAAAATCAATCGCGACACCCCAGTTGAAATCTCACGACACCCTAGCTCTAACGAGACGACACCCGTGCTTAAAACTGACCACGGAGATAATCCCAGCGACACCCTAGTTCGAATTCGGCCGTAAATCCTTCGCGACACCCCAGTTGAAATCCCACGACACCCTAGCTTTAGGGCGACGACACCCGTGCTTACAAATGACCACATAGAGAGCGGCGACACCCTAAATTCGGTCGCGACACCCCAGTGAAATATCACGACACCCTAGCTTTACGACACCCGTCTTAGAACTGACCACGGAGAGAACCCCGCGACACCCTAGAATTCGGCCGAAATCAATCGCGACACCCCAGTTGAAATCTCACGACACCCTAGCTCTAAGGAGACGACACCCGTGCTTAAAACTGACCACGAGATAATCCCAGCGACACCCTAGTTCGAATTCGGCCGTAAATCCTTCGCGACCCCAGTTGAAATCCCACGACACCCTAGCTTTAGGGCGACGACACCCGTGCTTACAAATGACCACATAGAGAGTCCCCGGCGACACCCTAGTCGAATTCGGCCGTAAATCCTTCGCGACACCCCAGTGAAATATCACGACACCCTAGCTTTAAGGCGACGACACCCGTCTTAGAACTGACCACGGAGAGAATCCCCGCGACACCCTAGTTCTAATTCGGCCGAAAATCAATCGCGACACCCCAGTTGAAATCTCACGACACCCTAGCTCTAAGGAGACGACACCCGTGCTTAAAACTGACCACGGAGATAATCCCAGCGACACCCTAGTTCGAATTCGGCCGTAAATCCTTCGCGACACCCCAGTTGAAATCCCACGACACCCTAGCTTTAGGGCGACGACACCCGTGCTTACGACCACAGACACCCTAGTCGAATTCGGCCGTAAATCCTTCGCGACACCCCAGTGACACCCTAGCTTTACGACATTTGGCGACACCCTATTGAATTCGGCCGTAAATCCTTCGCGACACCCCAGTTGAAATCTCACGACACCCTAGCTTTAAGGCGACGACACCCATGCTTGAACAAGGCGGGAATTTGACGTCACCCTAGTACTAATTCGACGACACCCTAGTAACTCAGCCATGCCATATTTCCGAGAAAAGTTGTAAACGTGGGCAGTTCCTATGGGTTCGCGGGTCTCTGTGATGTGATCGTGGCGATCCGGGTGTCCTTTCGTATTTCTCTTAGGTCGGCATAAACCCTAGAAAAAGCACTCAATCGTCTGTTGCTCGAGAAGCCATCCTTTTGCTCAAGAAGCCATCCTTCGTCTCTTGCTCGAGAAGCCACTGGTCTCCTTTTCCCTCCTAAACTTGTCCATAGTTCATTCTTCCGTATACTTCATTCATGGAGATGAGTGCTTTCGTTTGTGGACGAAGACCGCGAACAAAGAAGAAGCAGACGGAGAAAATGGCGGAACAATGCAAGGACATGGTTCTTCGTTCGAATGAGGATGCGGCTCCTTCAGGTATGTTTATCACTATATTAAATATTATGACATTCTCTCTTAAAATTTCATGACAAGTATGTCTTCTGTCTTACCCCCTGTTTCAGTTGACAATAAAATTGTTCCAGTCCCCCCAGTGAAGGCTTCCCAGCTGTTTAAGAATAGCTGCAGGCCGGCAGTATACGTTCAGAAGGTTTGGAGGATGGGGTTCTCTAGACGGCATACAAAACTGATTCGAAGGACCCCATTTGGTGCCTTCGTCGACATGCAGACGTTCACAGTCGACGGGCGACTGCTAGCAGACATCATAAGATGTCACAATGGAGGCGACGAGTTCATGTTTTGCGGAAAGCCAGTTCTATTCAGTGCCGACGAAGTCGCACTCATTCTGGGACTTCCAGCTCATGGGAAGAAGATCGACACGTCCAGCCAAATGTTCAACGGAAGGTTGTTCAGACGGTTTGGCCAGGGTTTAGATCTTCGCCAAGAAGGTTTGGAGAAGTTGATATTTCAACTCCGATCATCTAAAGTACAGGAGGATGTCGAGGACACCGTCCGACTTTGGATCGCATACATGTTGGCCATGTTTTTGGCTCCAAAGTCTAATCAGAGATGTCCACGGTATCTCATCCAGCACTTGGATGACTTAAGTCAACTGGGTAGCATCGACTGGGCTTCGGCACTGAAGGAGTTGATTGTTCTGGCTCTCCCAGAAATAGCTGCTTGCTTGCGTTCCGAGGAGCCGGTGCACTCAAAGAATGCAAAAAAAGTTAGGAGGCAGCCTACCTTGTTCGGATGCTCGGCAGCACTGGTGGTAAGGATTATTGAGACACATAATTAGTGTTGAGAGTAAATTTTTTTGTAATATTACTTTATTTAATATCCAAAAAAATATCATGTTCAGGCGTGGTTCCTCGAGCATACATCAATGCGAGAGCCAGCATACCCTGATAAACGGCCCCGGCTGTTGAAGTGGTATGACCACCAAATGAAGATCCAATCGGTTCGGGTTGCCGACTTGCAGCCTCAGGACTTGGTAATCTAGTTCATTGCTCCATTGCTCTGACCATTTTTTTCAACTTAATGCGTCAATATGTTCACTTAATATTAATTTGTTATCATCTTGTGTTGCAGATGGAGGGAGCTACTGTACCATTGCCAGAAGAGCGCTGGCTTCTCCCTCAGCAGAATGTGCATCCCCCCCTCAACCAACAGATACCTGCGCCCCTCAACCAATGGATAGCTGCGCAGGATGCGCCGAGTTGAGGATGAATTGGAGTGCGTTAAGGATCAACTCGAAGATGTCAGGCACAGGCTGTCCATTGCTGAGAGCCTCCTCAATTCACTGGTCAGAAAGGAAAGTAATGCAATAAATGAGGAGGACAAGGGAGACGAGAAAACAGAGAAGGTGCATTCCCTGGAGTTGGTCCTCCGCGAGCCTGGTAACGTAAATAGTGAGGAGAAGAAGATGGAGGAGGACCATTCATCCGAGTTTCCAATTGAGACAGGGAATGCAAAAGCAGAGGAGAAGAGATTGGAGGGGGATTCATTGGCTGATAAAACAGAGCAGGGGAATGAAAATAAAGAAGAGTCCATATCCGATAATAAACTTGGCACCCCTGCGCCAAAGGATGACAATATGGACTTAGAAATAATTGGAGTGCCTTCGCTTGTTAGGAGGATTAAAAAAGAGCCGAGGAAGCGTAAGGCATCCACGGTCGTCGGCGAATGTTATGAGACAACCCGACCTAAAAAGTCGGTGAAGACAGTGGGCACGTCAAAGCCCAACACAACGGTCGAAGATGACCAAATAATTATTCAAAATTTTTTGAGCGAGCGACAAACCGACGAGATCGTCTACACAAATATGTTTAATGGCGTTGCAACAAGAAAAAATCTTCAAGATCTCATTAACAATGAAATGATAATAGATGATGTAAGTATATCAAGGAACATGTTCTAGTTGTTGATTTTAGAATTATATTAATCGTTTTACATTCCATTGGCAGATAATTGATTGCGGCCAGGAGTTTCTGATGCGCAACTGGGCAGAGCATCCTGACCGATACCATAAGTGCATAATTGCATCAGTTTTCGTATCTGCTCTATGTCTGACTTCCTCATCACCTGCTCATGAACTTGCTGGAACATCTGGGGCTGCGATATTTGACAATGTATCGGATGAAGATAAGGCCCAATTCCGGTTTCTTTTCACCATTATAAACTCTGATAACTCGCACTGGCATTTGGTTGCTGTCGACATGGAAAGAAAGGTGTTCATGCACCTGAATTCAATGAAACGCAACCCGAAGTACAAGGCCAATGCAAGGAAATGGCATACAATTCTAGGCCACATATTCCATATCTACTGCGATAAGAAGGAAGCGATGGATTGGCCGATGGAAGATATTTCGGATTGCCCAAGCCAACCGACCGGATCGCTGGATTGCGGCCTATACTGTCTGAGATACATGGAATGTCTTGCTCGACGGGACAATCCTGATATGAAGATGGATTTCATGGATGAGGAAGTCAGAGATTACCGGCGACACTTAGCTGCGACGATATTGAGAGAGGGCCTGAACAAAAAGATTAGCGACATTGTCGAAAAATGTTCTTAATTTTTTATTCTTCTTTGAATGAAAATTGAATGTAATTTATTCATATTAACACTGATTAATATTTAATGCAAATGCACAAATTTTATATTGCGAGCAGGAGTGTCCTCGATGTATTCATATGTTTGCCTTCGTATGTTTCGCCTTTCGGGTGTCGCCGCGCAAGAGCTAGGGTGTCGTTGCCAAGAGCTGGGGTGTCGTCGCGCTAAAATCTTCGGTGTCGGTTCGCGAGTACTGGGATGTCGTAGGTTTCCGCCTTTCGGGTGTCGCCGCGCAAGAGCTAGGGTGTCGTTAGCCAAGAGCTGGGGTCGTCGCGCTAAAATCTTCGGTGTCGGTTCGCGAGTACTGGGATGTCTCGTAGGTTTCCGCCTTTCGGGTGTCGCCGCGCAAGAGCTAG
>UESW01001343.1:126997-157488 GCA_900491605.1 Calamus simplicifolius | reverse complement strand
CTCCGCGCGTCAGTTCTAAGCATGGGTGTCATAGCATTTGTGCTAGGGTGTCATTAGATTTCAAGTGGGGCGTCACGAAGTAGTTTCGGCCGAATCGATAAGGGGTGTCGCGGGGGTTCTCTCCGTGATCAGCTCTAAGCACGGGTGTCGTCGCCTTAAAGCTAGGGTGTCATGAGCTTTCAACAGGGGTGTCTCGAAGGAGTTTCGGCCAAAATCCAATTCTCCCTGGGTATCGCGGGGATTGTCCGCACGGTCAGTTCTAAGCACGGGTGTCGTCGCCTTAAAGCTAGGGTGTCGTGAGCTTTCAACAGGGGTGTCTCGAAGGAGTTTCGACCGAAATCCAATTCTTTTGGGGTGTCACGGGGATTCTCTCCGTGGTCAATTCTAAGCACGGGTGTCGTAGGATTGATGCTAGGGTATCGTGAGGTTTCAAGTGGGGTGTCGCGAAGGAGTTTCGGCCGAAATCTAAATCATACATGGGTGTCATGAGGTTTCTCTTGGGTCGATGTAAAACTTACTACGGTAATCGGGTATTTGGCTTCCCGAAATTCTCTTCTGTTCCCCATCCCTTGAAACTCAACGAGGGGGGGGGGGGGGCTCACCGATTCGATTCCTGTGAACCACCCACTGAGATGGTGGCGCGTGGCAATCGAAACACCCGCCAGGAGTACCTTAAATATGGATGGGGGAATGCCATCGTTAATCACCTTTTCAGCTGATCTTCCAAACTTTTTGATACTGAGATGGCTTCTAGAGGCGAGGGGCGATCTACTGGCACCCATGGGAGCCACCGCACAACGGTCACCGTCGATGTGGAGGTCTATGCGGAGTCGCTCACAATCAGCGAGCGACTCAATAGGGCGCCCGAGCAATACATGGCCATTTCAATGAGACAAATCGAGGTCCTGCTTTGGGCCAACAGCCGGCTGGAGTCGCAAGTAGAGTCCCTCCAACGCCAGATCGCCGAGGCAGCGACCGAAGCAGATGTCAAGCCCCAGTGAGGGCTCATGTACTTTTTTCTTTTCTTTTTTTATGAATAAAAATAAATTTTAGTAACTTGGGTGTCGCGGGCCTTCTCGCCGTGGTCAGTTCTAAGCACAGGTGTCGTCACATTAAAGCTAGGGTGTCGTGAGCTTTCAACAGGGGTGTCTCTAAGGAGTTTCGGCTGAAATCCAATTCTCCCTGGGGTGTCGCGGGGATTCTCCGCGCGGTCAGTTCTAAGCACGGGTGTCGTAGCATTGGTGCTAGGGTATCATTAGATTTCAACTGGGGTGTCACGAAGGAGTTTCGGACGAATTCGACAAGGGGTGTCGCGGGGGTTCTCTCCGTGATCAGCTCTAAGCACGGGTGTCATCGCCTTAAAGCTAGGGTGTCGTGAGCTTTCAACAGAGGTGTCTCGAAAGAGTTTCGGCCGAAATCCAATTCTCCTGGGGTGTCACGGGGATTCTCTCCGTGGTAGTTCTAAGCATGGGTGTCGTAGCATTGATGCTAGGGTGTCGTGAGGTTTCAAGTGGGGTGTCGCGAAGGAGTTTCAGCCGAAATCCAAATCATCCTTGGGTGTCGTGAGGTTTTCTCTTGGGACGACGAAAAACTTTCTACGGTAACCGGGTATTTGGCTTCCCGAAACTCTCTTCTGTTCCCCATCCCTCGAAACTCAATGAGGGGGGGGGGGCTCACCGATTCGATTCCTGTGAACCGCCCACTGAGATGGTGGCGCATGGCAATCAAAACACCCGCCAGGAGTACCTTAAATATGGATGGGGGAATGCCATCGTTAATCACCTTTTCAGCTGATCTTCCAAACTTTTTTGATACTGAGATGGCTTCTAGAGGCGAGGGGCGATCTACTGGCACCCATGGGAGCCGCCGCACAACGGTCACCGTCAATGCGGAGGTCTTTGCGGAGTCGCTCGCAATTAGCGAGCGATTCAACAGGGCGGCCGAGCAATACATGATCATTTCAATGAGAAAGATCGAGGTCCTGCTTCGGGTCAACAGCCAGCTGGAGTCGCAAGTAGAGTCCCTCCAGCGCCAGATCACCGAGGCAGCGACCGAAGCAGATGTCAAGCCCCAGTGAGGGCTCATGTACTTTTTTCTTTTCTTTTGATGAATAAAAATAAATTTTAGTAACTTGGGTGTCGCGGGCCTTCTCGCGTGGTCAGTTCTAAGCACGGGTGTCATCCCCTTAAAGCTAGGGTGTCGTGAGCTTTCAACAGGGGTGTCTCGAAGGAGTTTCGGCCAAAATCCAATTCTCCCTGGGGTGTCGCGGGATTCTCGCGCGGTCAGTTCTAAGCACGGGTGTCGTAGCATTGGTGCTAAGGTGTCATTAGATTTCAACTGGGGTGTCACGAAGGAGTTTCGGCCGAATTCGACAAGGGGTGTCGTGGGGGTTTCTCCGTGATCAGCTCTAAGCACGGTGTCATCGCCTTAAAGCTAGGGTGTCGTGAGCTTTCAACAGGGGTGTCTCGAAGGAGTTTCGGCCGAAATCCAATTCTCCCTGGGGTGTCACGGGGATTCTCCGCGCGGTCAGTTCTAAGCACGGGTGTCGTAGCATTGGTGCTAGGGTGTCATTAGATTTCAAGTGGGGTGTCACGAAGGAGTTTCGGCCGAATTCGACAAGGGGTGTCGCGGGGGTTCTCTCCGTGATCAGCTCTAAGCACGGGTGTCGTCGTAAAGCTAGGGTGTCGTGAGCTTTCAACTCTCGAAGGAGCCGAGGGATTGTCTGCGCGGTCAGTTCTAAGCATCGCCAAGGGTGTCGTAAGCTTTCAACAGGGGTGTCTCGAAGGAGTTTCGGTCGAAATCCAATTCTCCTGGGGTCACGGGGATTCTCTCCGTGGTCAGTTCTAAGCACGGGTGTCGTAGCATTGATGCTAGGGTGTCGTGAGGTTTCAAGTGGGGTGTCGCGAAGGAGTTTCGGCCGAAATCCAAATCATCCTTGGGTGTCGTGAGGTTTTCTCTTGGGACGACGTAAAACTTACTACGGTAACGGGTATTTGGCTTCCCGAAACTCTCTTCTGTTCCCATCCCTCGAAACTCAACGAGGGGGGGGGCTCACCGATTCGATTCCTGTGAACCGCCCACTGAGATGGTGGCGCATGGCAATCGAAACACCCGCCAGGAGTACCTTAAATATGGATGGGGGAATGCCATCGTTAATCACCTTTTCAGCTGATCTTCCAAACTTTTTTGATACTGAGATGGCTTCTAGAGGCGAGGGGCGATCTACTGGCACCCATGGGAGCCGCGCACAACGGTCACCGTCGATGCGGAGGTCTTTGCAGAGTCGCTCGCAATCAATGAGCGACTCAACAGGGCGATCGAGCAATACATGGCCGTTTCTATGAGACAAATCGAGGTCCTGCTTCGGGCCAACAGCCGGCTGGAGTCGCAAGTAGAGTCCCTCCAGCGCCAGATCGCCGAGGCAGCGACCGAAGCAGATGTCAAGCCCCAGTGAGGGCTCATGTACTTTTTTTCTTTTCTTTTTTTATGAATAAAAAAAATTAGTAACTTGGGTGTCGCGGGCCTTCTCGCCGTGGTCAGTTCTAAGCACGGGTGTCGTCAGATGAGAGCTAGGGTGTCGTGAATTTTCAACTGGGGTGTCGTGAACGACGACAGCACCGACTCAGGCTTTAACGACACCCCAGTTCTCATCTTACGACACCCTAGCTTTTAGGCGACGACACCGATGACGTGACTGTTAAAGCGGGGTGTCGCGGGGATTGTTCTCCATACGGGGTGTCGCGGGCCTGCTCTCCAGCATCGTTTATAAGCACGACACACCCTTTATAGCATTTAAAGACACCCCATAGAACAAGCTACGACACCCCGTAAAGCAACATACGAAGATCACAAAGGTTATAAGCATGGGTATCGTAGCGTTGTAACTACGGTATCGCGAGGCTTTTCTTCAGCATTCGTTTGGAGCACGGGTGTAGGCTTGTAACTATGGTGTCTTAACAGTATATCAGGGGTGTCATAGCTTTAATGACGACACTAGAGCTATATGGACAGGAAATAACGGGGAATATAGGTCGAACCACTCTGACGACACCCCAGTTCATGAGGTATAACATCCTAGTTAAAATAGTATGACATTCGTGCTTACAAAACAGTAAACTCTAAAGAGTTATGACTCCCAGAATGCCATAACTATTTTGTTCTAAGGAAGTTACCCGCGCATTAAACGGTTTGGTCACGCATTAACTAACTCTAACCAGAAAAAACGGTTGGTGTAATAAAGGAGCTTTAGAAAGAAGTGGGAAGAAAGACTTTTTACTTTGTGCTGCGGATGACATTTCCTCTAGAAGTTTTTGTACGAAGACTCCAGTAGCCAGGTTTTCCAGCCTCGAAGTTGAAATATTTTCTTTCGACCGGGGAAGAAGGAGAGTTCTTCTTGCACAGATGAAATTCAACGTAAAATGGCGCTAGGATGGAGGGAAAGGGCATTTTCGTCCGCACGCTAATTTTAAAAAAAAGCGAACTACTTTAAAAGGCCGTCACGTTCAGAACGTAACATCAAAGCAGAGCCATACCGCCCGGCAGGTCATCCACGTAGGAGCCACGTGGACCAATCAGAAGAGGCGGTACAGCCCACGTAGGCCTTGCTGCACCGGGGGCGGTGTACAAAGTCTTTTCCATATATATAGGGGCGCAGGCCCTGGTGGAAATGGAGAGAAGAGCCAGCAAAGGAAAACTACAGCACGGCACCAGTCCGTGTAGACGTCGATCAAACGTAAGCAATTGCGACAACGGTGGAAATATCTAGCATAAAGCGTTAAGCACTTGCGACACCGCTGACAAGAGTCGTTTTTTAAAACCGGTGCCTTTTGCACCGGTTTTAAAAAAAAAAAAAAAAAAAAGGCGTGGCAACCAATCTGATTGCAAAAGGAGGGTTAAAGCGAAAAACACCACTTCAAATGATGTTTTTTATTTTACCTTCTCACCCTTGCTACGTCACGTCAATACAATTTTTTTTGTTGGCATGGCTTAAAAACAGAAATCACCACTTCAAGTGACGATTTCATAAATCACTTATATCTCTCATGTGATTAATAAGGAGAGATGAGATGAAAACTTACTGTTTCAAATTAAGTAGAAGAGTAATTAAATAATATATTTTTTTTATCTTATTGTTATTTTGAATTAGGAGAGAAATGGTACGGTTTACGAAGCGTTACGTAGAGCCATGTCAATTAATTAAAGGTGATAAAAGAGAAATTTAAAATTCAAAATTTGAAACTATATATATATTATTTAATTCAAAATAACAATAAGATAAATAAAATATATTATTTAATTTTATATTATTAAATTTAAAATTTAGAATTATTATTCTAAATTAAAATAAAAATTAGATAAATAAAATATATGTATTGATTATTTTTAAATTTCAAATCAAATTCAAAGATTTGAAACTATAGATTAAAAATAAATGAAATAATTTCTAAAAATAAAGAATTTTTAAATAGAAACATAAACCAAAATGAAATTAGAATAATATGTATTGTTATTTTAAATTAAATAATATCTATATAGTTTCAAATCTTTGAATTTCAAATCACTCTTTATCACCTTAATTAATTGACCTGGCTCTACGTATGCCATGAAGGGATTACGTTCCAAGTTTCCGAACGCTTCATGAACCGTACCATTTCTCTCCTTGATTTGAAAAATGTATATATTATTTAATTCAAAATAATAATAAGATAATAAAAATATATTATTTAATTCCATATTATTAAATTTAAAAAATTAGAATAAATGTATTATTTTTAAATTAAATAATATCTATATAGTTTCAAATCTTTGAATTTCAAATCACTCTTTTATCACCTTTAATTAATTAACCTGGATCTACGTATGCCATAAAGGGATCACGTTCCAAGTTTTCGAACGCTTCATGAACCGTACCATTTCTCTCATTGATTTGAAATTGTATAGATATTTTTAATTCAAAATAATAATAAGATAAATAAAAATATATTATTTAATTCCATATTATTAAATTTAGAAAATTTAAATAATATGTATTTTTATTTTGAATTAAATAATATCTATATAGTTTCAAATCTTTGAATTTTAAATCACTCTTTTATCACCTTTAATTAATTGACCTGGCTCTACGTACGCCATCACGTTCCAAGTTTTCGAACGCTTCGTGAACCGTACCGTTTCTCTCTTCCTTGATTTGAAACTGTATAGATATTATTTAATTCAAAATTAACAATAAGATAAATAAAAATATATTATTTAATTCCATATTATTAAATTAAAATTTTAGAATTATTTTTCTAAATTAAAAATAAAAATTAGATAAATAAAATATATGTATTGATTATTTTTTAAATTTCAAATCAAATTCAAAGATTTGAAACTATAGATTAAAAATAATGAAATAATTTCTAAAAATAAAGAATTTTTAAAATAGAAACCTAAACCAAAATGAAATTAGAATAATATGTATTGTTATTTTGAATTAAATAATATCTATATAGTTTCAAATCTTTGAATTTCAAATCACTCTTTTATCACCTTTAATTAATTGACCTGGCTGTACGTACGCCATGAAGGGATCACGTTCCAAGTTTCCGAACGCTTCATGAACCGTACCATTTCTCTTCTTGATTTGAAACTGTATAGATATTATTTAATTCAAAATAATAATAAGATAAATAAAAATATATTATTTAATTTCATATTGTTAAATTTAGAAAATTAGAATAATATGTATTGTTATTTTGAATTAAATAATATCTATATAGTTTCAAATCTTTGAATTTCAAATTACTCTTTTATCACCTTTAATTAATTGACCTGGCTCTACGTATGCCATAAAGGGATCACGTTCCAAGTTTCCGAACGCTTCATGAACCGTACCGTTTCTCTCCTTGATTTGAAATTTTATAGATATTATTTAATTCAAAATAACAATAAGATAATAAAAATATATTATTTAATTCCATATTATTAAATTTAGAAAATTTGAATAATATGTATTTTTATTTTGAATTAAATAATATCTATATAGTTTCAAATCTTTGAATTTTAAATCACTCTTTTATCACCTTTAATTAATTGACCTGGCTCTACGTACGCCATCACGTTCTAAGTTTTCGAATGCTTCATGAACCGTACCGTTTCTCTCTTCCTTGATTTGAAACTGTATAGATATTATTTAATTCAAAATTACAATAAAATAAATAAAATATTATTTAATTCCATATTATTAAATTTAAAATTTAGAATTATTTTTCTAAATTAAAAAAAAAATTAGATAAATAAAATATATGTATTGATTAGTTTTTAAATTTCAAATCAAATTCAAAGATTTGAAACTATAGATTAAAATAAATAAAATAATTTCTAAAATAAAGAATTTTTAAAATAGAAACATAAACCAAAATAAAATTAGAAATATGTATTGTTATTTTGAATTAAATAATATCTATATAGTTTTCAAATCTTTGAATTTCAAATCACTCTTGTATCACTTTTAATTAATTGATCTGTCTCTACGTACGCCATGAAGGGATCACGTTCCAAGTTTCTGAACGCTTCATTAATCATACTGTTGGGAGGTAAAATCGTCATTACTTAATATCCGTGCGAGACGGCTAAGCCTAACCTCCTCCCTTCGTCTCCCCCGGGCTTCCATAGCTCGGCCCTTCCGGGCTTCCATAGCTCGGTCCTTCTGGGCTTCCATAGCTCGGCCCTTTCGGGCTTCCATAGCTCGGCCCTTTCGGGCTTCCATAGCTCGGCCCTTCCGAGCTTCCGTAGCTCGGCCCTTCCGGGCTTCCATAGCTCTGCCCTTCCGAGCTTCCATAGCTCGGGTTCATCGAGCGATCCACAACCTAACACGTACCTCCGCGAAACCTGACGCGGGAGAGCCCAGGCCTACCAGAACGGCATCCTAGACAAGGAATCATGTTGCGACGTGGCCTAAAACCTATCATAACCGCCCCAGGCCTACTCAACCAGATCTCGAGACATCAAGGAGCTCTCCCAGCCGTCGATCCCTCAACAAACGGGATATGGATTCTAACGGCCCCACAACGGCCTGATTCTGTTCGCCTCCATATCGTAACAACCTTTGAACCTTCCAGAAGACGCTTAAGACTCAGGTGACAGTCTATAAATATCAGACTCGTAGATTTCCTCAGGTACGCACGCGCCTCTTTCTATACACACATCTTCTTACACGGGCACCCCCACTGCTCTCTCCGGCAGCTCGTCGGTGCTCCTGCCCTCTGGAGCTTCCGATTGGCCGCCCCCGAAGAGGTCTCCTCTCAGAGAGATCCACCTCCCCACTCTCTGGTTGATCGCCGATTTCTTCTCCACTGACTTGAGCGTCGGAGGGTCTTCCGTGGAGGACCACCCCCAGCGTCCCCCGCGTGTGGACTTCTTGTGCAAGTCCGCCCCCCTCTTCCTGGAGATCGACCGCGCCCGAATCGGAGGACGGATCCCGGCGGCAACAGATTGGCGCTAGAGGAAGGGTCTCAAGTCCCATTAAAACTTGAAGAAAGGAGACAAGGATCTAAATCCGGAGAAGAACCTCTTTAATGGCCAACCGGAGGAGAGCAACCTCTGAAGCCCAAGATCAGGTCGCTTCCCAGAGGCCTGATCCGACTGGCGCTACAGCGCCGCAACCTCCACTGGTCGAAACCCCGTCACCGCCTGCCATCCCAGTGACCCAAGACCAGTTCGCTACGCTGGTCCAACATGTCCAGGCCCTTACCCACCTGGTTCAAGAGCACCTTGCAGCTCCTCCTGCTTCGCATCCTCAGAAGGAGGCAGCGATTCCTTCTTCGCCGGCGGCCTCCTCCTCTGATTCCCATAGGTCCGCGGATCCCCCACATCGGCCCAGGAGGGACAAACCAGTCCCGCGAGCCGGTTATGATAGAGATCCTCTCAGATCTCGGTGAGTCCGGTCCCTCTCCCCGGCGATATCTCACCATGATTCCACGCCATCCTTGCGATTCTCACGCCCAGCTCCTCCTCTCGCCGGTGAAGAGGAGATCCGCCGTCAGATCCAGGAGATGCGTCAGGAGCTGGACGCCGCCAAGCAAACCCATCTGCCCCAGCCCAAGGCGGAGTAGGGCATCCCTTTCTCTAAGGGAATCATGGAGGAAGTGATTCCCTCCCATGTCAAACTGCCAGCCGTCGAACCCTATCACGGCTCCATCGACCCGGACGACCATCTCAGTAGCTTCCGATCAATAATGATGTTCCACGGAGCATCTGATGCGGTCCTCTGCCGCGCCTTCCCATCCACCCTCAGAGGATCCGCCCGAACCTGATTCAACGCCTTGAAACCGGGTTCCATTGATTCATTCGACGAGCTGAGCCACCTTTTTATTGGTCAGTTCGTTCAGCAGCCGCGCCACCGACGAAGATCCGACTCCCTCTCCGAAGTCAAGCAGAGAGAGGGGGAGTCCTTGAGGAATTACCTTGGCCGTTTCAACAAGGCCATGTTAGAGGTAGACCACCTTAATCATGAGGTGGCTATGTCCGCCCTGCGGGGGGAGTCTCGAAGGAGAGCGACTTCTACCTGGCTATGGAGGTCAGCTACCCCCCATGTTCTCTGATATGATGGCCCTTGCGGACAAGTACGCTAGGGTCGAGGAGTCGCGGGAGTTGCCGCGCTGAGCAAGCAAAGAAGAAGGAGCCTAAAGTCCCCAACAGGCACCGTCCCGTCCGTCGACCAAGTCCGCCTCGCCGCCAAAGAGTCCCTCCGCTGCCGCCAAGAAATTGCTCCCGGAGTCCTCCTAGGCGATTTGACCACTATACTCCGCTGACCGTGCCTCGGGCGCAAATCCTCATGGAGATAGAGCGCCAGCTCCCCGGCCAGTACCTCTCCGAGGGAACCCGACCAGAAGAGATCCCGCCAAGTACTGCCGCTACCATAGGAAACACGGTCATGACACTGAAGAATGCTGGCAGCTGAAGAATGAGATTCAGAGGCTGATCGGCGGGGACGGCTGGACCAGTTTAGGAGAGCGCCCGAGCCACCACAAGGAGGTGATCGCCAGCCTGAGCTCCAACAACCTCCTCCTCCATCCAATCCGCCCGTGATTGGCCGCATCAACATGATTGAAGAGGCCGGCGGATCGAGCCCCAGGGGGGCGGTGAAGAACCGGCGCCAAAAAGGCAAGGATAGGCGAACTCTCCTTCTCCGACGATGATCTTCTGGGAATACAACTCCCCCACGATGACGCACTAGTTGTATCCCTTAATTTGAACAACTATGATGTAAGCCGAATCCTCGTTGATAGTGGAAGTCGGTAAATGTTTTGTACCTCGGTGTGTTTGCCAGGATGAAATTGCTCATGGAAAACCTTCGAGCCGTGGATTCCACCCTGATGGGATTCACCGGCGACGTCATCATCCCAGAAGGAATCGTCGCCCTGACGGTCCGCGCGGGAACCTGGCCCCTTGTGACTATTGTACAGACCGATTTCCTAGTGACCGACCTCAGATCCCCATACAACGCCATATTCGGCAGGCCTGGCTTGATGTCTCTCAAGGCAGTTGTCTCTATCCCGCATCTGTCTATGAAGTTCCCCACCGAGCAAGGAGTTGGAGTGGTTCGGGGAAGTCAAGCCATGGCTCGGCAATGTTTTCGTTACGAGCCTTCAGTCTAGAATGCCGGAGATTGACGGGCTAGACGCTCGCGAGGACTTCACCGAACGGCGGGGAGAACCGGCAGAGGAATTGGAGGAGGTACCATTGGACGAAGCTCAGCCCGACCGAACCACAAGGATCGGGTCGCTACTCAAAGGAGAGTCCCGGCACAGGTTGATCAGATTCCTCCAAAGCAATGCGACATCTTCGCCTGGACCGCCTCCGACATGCCAGGAATCAACCCCGAGGTTCTCGTCCATCATCTCAATGTGGACGAGATGCACCGGCCGTCAAGCAGAAGAAGAGAAGCTTCGCCCCAGAGCAAAAAGCCATTGAAGAAGAGGTCGACAAACTCATAAAGGCCAATTTCGTCCGAGAGGTAAATTACCCGAACTGGCTGTCAAATGTCGTCATGGTGAAAAAGTCGAACGGCAAAGTGGAGAATCTGCATCGACTTCACCGACCTCAACAAAGCCTGCCCGAAGGACAGCTTTCCCCTCCCTCGGATTGACCAGCTCGTGGACGCCACCTCAGGCCACCAGATGCTGTCATTCATGGACGCCTATTCCGGCTACAATCAGATCCGAATGGCCCCCGAAGATGAAGAAAAGACCGCCTTCATAACCGATCGAGGTACCTACTGTTACCGTGTTATGCCTTTTGGTCTTAAGAATGCAGGGGCAACCTACCAGCGGCTGGTTAACAAGGTGTTCAAGGAGCAAATCGGCCGGAACATGGAGGTATACATGGACGACATGCTGGTTAAAAGCAAGGAAGCGTCACAGCATGTCGAGGACCTCTCAGAGAGCTTCGCCACGTGCGCAAATATGGGATGAAACTCAACCCGACCAAGTGCGCCTTCGGCGTCAATTCCGAGAAGTTTCTTGGCTTCATGGTCTCCCAGCGGGTATCGAGGCTAACCCCCAAAGATTCAAGCTCTCCAGCAAATGGCCCCCGCATCTGTTAAAGAGGTCCAGCGCCTGACCGGAGATAGCGGCCCTTAACCGCTTCGTGGCGCGGTCGCCGAGAGATGCCTCCCCTTCTTCAAAACTCTCCGATCGGCTAAGAACTTCCAGTGGACTCCCGAATGCCAAAGGTCATTCCAAGATCTCAAGAAGTACCTCGGCTCGCTCCTGCTCCTCAGCAGTCCGACCCCAGGAGAGACCTTATTCTTGTACCTGGCCGTTTCGAAAGGTGCGGTCTGCTCGGTGCTGATCAAGGAAGAAGGCAAAGCCCAAAAGCCGATCTACTATGTGAGCAGGCTGCTCCGCGATGCGGAGACGAGGTACAGCAGGATTGAAAAGATGGTGTTGGCCTTGATCACCTCAGTTCGAAAGCTACGACCGTATTTCCAAGCACATTCCGTGACGGTCCTGACTGACCAACCCATCAAGGTGGTAGTCCACCGTCCTGAGACGTCGGGAAGAATGACCAAATGGGCCATCGAGATAAGCGAACATGACATACATTTTCAGCCTCGTCCGGCCATCAAATTCCAAGTACTGGCTGATTTCCTCCTCGAGTGTACCATCCCAGAGGACGGTTCTACCCCAGACTCTCTTGAAGGAGCCAAAGTCTGGAGCCCGGTGGCTCCTCCACGTCGATGGGTCATCCAATGCCCATCACTCCGGTGCGGGTCTAGTTCTTACCAGTCCTGAGGGGATGATCTTCGAATATGGCATCCGATTCTCCTTCCCGGCTTCCAACAACGAAGCCGAGTACAAGCTCTGTTAGCCGGTCTCCGGATCGTCCGCAATCTGAAGGTGGAAAAGCTCAATGCCTTCACCGACTCTCAGCTGGTAGCCGGCCATGTTCGGGGAGAATTTGGAGCTCGAGAGCCGAACATGATTCGATATCTCTAGGAGGTGCGTAACTTGCTTCCCCATTTTTCCGAATTTGAAATCATTCAATTCCCAGATCAGAGAATGCCCGCGCCGACCTACTCTCCCGATTGGCAACCATGGAGACGATGGATGCCGAGCAAAGATTCCACCTGGAGACTCTGGAAAAGCCGAGCATCACGAAAGCCGACCGAGTGATGCAAGTCGAGGCCGAACCATCTGGTTCGACCCTATCCTCAAATATCTCAAAGAAGGGTTGCTCCCGTCCGACCGAAGAGAGGCCAGAAAGTTGAGGCTGCAGGCCACTCATACGTATGATCGACAACCAGCTTTACAAACGGTCTTTTTCCATACCGCTGCTCAGATGCCTCCGCCCATCCGAAGCAGATTACGCTCTGCGCGAGGTACATGAAGGGATTTGCGGCAACCATTTGGGAAGCTGGTCCCTATGCCACAAGGTGCTGCGACAAGGCTACTACTGGCCGACCATGCAAAAAGACGCGGACGATCTAGTCCGGCCTGCGACCCCTGCCAGAGGCATTCAAGCATCCAAAGACTCCCTTCCGCCGAGCTAGTTTCTATATCCTCCGCTTGGCCCTTTGCCAAATGGGGGATGGACATCCTCGGCCCATTCCCGCTTGCAACAGGACAGCGGAAATTCCTATTCGTCGCCATCGACTACTTCACCAAATGGGTCGAGGCTGAAGCGGTCGCACAAATTACCGAGGCACGAGCCAGAGACTTTGTCTGGAGGTCCATCATCTGCCGATTCAGCCTCCCCCACACTATAATCACCGATAATGGCAAGCAGTTCGATAACTCCAGGTTCCGCCAGTTCTATGAGGAGTACGAAATTCGTCACCACCTTACTTCGGTCGGGCACCCACAAGCCAACGGAGCGGCCGAAGTGACCAACAGGACCCTCCTCCAGGGAATCAAAGCTCACCTCTCCAGAGCCCAAGGCAGGTGGGCGGATGAGTTGCATCATGTCTTATGGGCCTACCGCACTACCCCGAGGATCCCGACGGGCGAAACCCCATTCCGAATGGCTTTTGGTACGGAGGCCGTTATCCCTGTGGAAGTCGGCCTCCCATCATTGCGGGTAGAGAGTTACTCAGAGGAAACTAGCAACGAACAGCTCCGCACCAACCTCGACCTAGTGGAAGAGGTCAGAGAGAAGGCCCGGATCAGAACGGCTGCTTATCAGCAGGGTGGCCCGCTATCATGCCTCCAGGGTCAAAGGAAAAGCCTTCCTGCCTGGCGACCTTGTCCTCCGAAAGGCTTCTGTTTCCAAACCGCTGGAGCAAGGAAAGCTGGCGCCAAACTGGGAGGGCCCATACCAGGTAGCAGAGATTATTGGACCGGGAACCTACAAGCTGAAGGATCTGGATGGGAAGTCCATTCCCCGGACTTAGAACGCGGACAACCTTCGTAAATATTATCAATAGGGTATGTCCTCTCTGAATTCATCTTCACATGCCTCACTACACATTCCTGCTTATCTGTTTCCTCAAAACCTGTCGCGTGAATCATTATGCACTGCATTGCTATAAATTGCAAGAAGAAACAGATACTGCTTACCAATCCTCGGCACGACCGAGCTGTCTGTTTGAACAGGAATTCTCCGAACCTTGGCAGGGCCAAGTAAAATATTCTCCGAACCTCGGCTGGGCCGAGCAACAAAATCTCCGAACCTTGGCAGGGCCAAGTAAAATATTCTCCAAACCTCGGCTGGGCCGAGCAACAAATTCTCCGAACCTCGGCTGGGCCGAGCAACAAATTCTCCGAACCTTGGCAGGGCCAAGTAAAATATTCTCCGAACCTCGGCTGAGTCGAGCAACAAAATCTCCGAACCTTGGTAGGGCCAAGTAAAATATTCTCCGAACCTCGGCTGGGCCGAGCAACAAAATCTCCGAACCTTGGCAGGGCCAAGTAAAATATTCTCCGAACCTCGGCTGGGCCGAGCAACAAAATCTCCGAACCTTGGCAGGGCCAAGTAAAATATTCTCCGAACCTCGGCTGGGCCGAGCAACAAAATCTCCGAACCTTGGCAGGGCCAAGTAAAATATTCTCCGAACCTCGGCTGGGCCGAGCAACAAAATCTCCGAACCTTGGCAGGGCCAAGTAAAATATTCTCCGAACCTCGGCTGGGCCGAGGAACAAAATCTCCGAACCTTGGCAGGGCCAAGTAAATATTCCCCGAACCTCGGCTGGGCCGAGCAACAAAATCTCCGAACCTTGGCAGGGCCAAGTAAAATATTCTCCGAACCTCGGCTGGGCCGAGCAACAAAATCTCCGAACCTTGGCAGGGCCAAGTAAAATATTCTCCGAACCTCGGCTGGGCCGAGCAACAAATTCTCCGAACCTTGGCAGGGCCAAGTAAATATTCTCCGAACCTCGGCTGGGCGAGCAACAAAATCTCCGAACCTTGGCAGGGCCAAGTAAAATGTTCTCCGAATCTCGGCCGGGCCGAGCAACGAATCCTCGGAGCCGTGGCAGGGCCAGGTAAAAATCATTCGGGCTAAAATCCCAGATAAAAACCGAAGTACACAGGCCCCGACTAAAGCCGGGCAGCCTCCAAATAGTCCCCGAAGGACTTCGTCCGGTTTGAAAACGAGCGCGTTAAAAAAAAAACCGTCGATGCACAAAAAGAAGCCACCATTGGCAAACCCCTTTAAGAGGCCATTGAGCCCCGCATAATTGGCCAGAGGCCCCAAGCAGAGCTAGGAGATCCCCCTCTGCTACTGAAAACCTTTGGGTGACGCCCCTATAACCCGTCGTTCAAAGCATCTATATCAACGCACAAAACGATGGGGCCACGCCAACACCCTAATTCATCACACGGATCAAGGCCATAAATTCTTGAAGAAGAGGACTTCCAAAGCAAGATCCATTTTCATTTAGAAAAAGAGGATTACAAAAGACAGTAAAAAACAAAAACAGGAAGAGAGGCCCTAAATCAGAATCCGGAGTCACTCCCGGAGGCTAGCAGCTCCTCCAGGCGCTCCGTCAGGTCAACCACTTGCTGACGAAGGGACGCGATCTCCTCCCTTTGCCGGTCCACCACCCGGCGTAGGACACCGCCTCCTTGACCGTCACGTCCATGTACTCCTCAGCGATCCTCGCAAGCTGCTGATTACTCGCAAGGGCTGATGCTAGGCCCAGTCCGTCAACAGTGACGGAGGTATGCCTCCCCTCCGAACGCAGCAGGCTGTCGAGCGAGGAACGCAACTCGCCTGATGATCGCCCTGGATAGGCCATTTTTTTTTCGGAACTTAAACCGAGGGATGGCCGAAACCAATGCCCCTCGGTCATATTTATACTCGCCAGGCAGGTATCTCTATCGGTCGCGCCGTAACCACCGACCCATAAGAACTTGCCACGTGTCGCCATTTCAATGCCTGCGAAATCCGAAGTGTCGCGCCCCATCCCAAGCGAGATCGGTAAGCGCGAGCAGGTTGTTCGGGAATTCCCCCATGCAGAACATTTTCCGATCTGTCGGCCCTCGCAATAAATGCATTCGGCGCTTCCCCGAGCCTCTTAATGCTGGCCTCTTCTTCGGGAAACACGAAGTCCGACATTCGGCCAATAACCTGTCCCCTCGGGAAGAGTAGCGTCACCAATAAAAAAGCGTGACGATATACCGCTCGTTCCGCCCTAGCGCCCCTTACCAAGCACCGCGTGGGCCTGACGCTGTGGCCCACATTCACAACTGAGTCGCTCCCTTGAGCCCGAATCTCCGAGCCTCGGCTGGGCCAAGTGACTGAATCTCCGAACCTTGGCAGGGCCAAGTCAATTATCTCCGAACCTCGGTGGGGCCGAGTGAATGAATCTCCGAACCTTGGCAGGGCCAAGTCAATTATCTCCGAACCTCGGCGGGGCCGAGTGAATAAATCTCCGAACCTTGGCAGGGCCAAGTCAAATATCTCTGAAACTCGGCTGGCCCGAGTGACAGGTTCCCTGAACCGTGACGGGAAAAGGTACGGATTCCCTGAACTTCGGCCAAAGCCGACCCACGATAAATCAAGCTCCGGTAAAAGCGAAGCATAAAAATATCAAACTTCTGATCAGAGCAAGGGGCATATTTCGCCGAACGATCCCTGAACCGTCGCGCGAACCTCGATTAAGTTCTGACAGCGTGGGACCCTCGTCTGAGGACTAGCGGAACGCCTTTGTACCCCACAAACAACAATGACAACAAGCTCGGCACAAAAAAAGATAGAGATTGAAAAACAGAACATAACTCTCTTTATTGCCGATCAAGATCAGTTACAAATGCCTCACAGGCGTTACAAGAGCATTGAAATGCATAAAATAAAGGCAAATACAAAACTCGGGCAACTTCTCCAATGCAGACCTAGGCAATCGTGATGCTCCAGCGTCCGACCGCCGAACTAGATAGGTCGCATCCTGACAGCTCGAGCTGATGGTAGCCGGTCGACATGGACCAATAGTTGCGACTGGCTTCAGTTGGTAGCGATATCTCGGTGACCCAACCGAGATATCTGGATGGCCATCCTAGACCACCCAACCGAGGGACCCCTCGACGAGCAGGCAGGAGGCCAGCGGACCCTGGCATCGAAACGCTCTCCCAAACCGATTGTGTACCGCCGCGCCTCGCCGAGTCTCAAGGACAAAGAGTCGGCGGACGGCATGCTTTCACCCCCTCCCCATGTGGCAAAAGATTCCCCAGGCGACTGGGCCCGGGAATCCAGACCAGGGGAGGAGGCGAAATTCACACAACCCATGGGAGACCCGCGTGCACTTCCTGCCATGCGTCTCCGAAGGGGAACCGCAAAGACCGCATTGGAAGCGCATACGTGCGCTCTCCGTATGATCTCTGCGCCCTCCTTGTGCGCTCTCCATATGATCTCCGGGACTCACCCCTAAGGGTGAGCCGTTCTTCAGCAGCTCCCCGGTCGCCCCAGCTATCCGGCGGCAAGGAGCCTATGAGAGGAAAGCTTGGTCCTCCCACTCGTAACAGCAGAGAAATGAGCATAATGGAAGCTCTGATGGAAAAGATACTTTGGGGATAGCCAAGCGTGACCCCTCTTTCCCCTTTTTATATGCAGAAACCGGCCGGGAAAAGCTACCCAAGCTGTAAGTCCCGAGATTCGAACATTTGGCCCATACCTCCACGTGGCCCCTCAGGATGAACGCGGTGCCCCACTGCGCGCCAAGCCCACCGCCTTAGTTATGATGTGTACGGAGATCCCTTCCTGATCCCAAATCACGGTCATTAAATGCAGGAAATCATCCACTGGCACTTCGAAAACTGGCGGGTTCAGGAGATCGTCCTTTGAAAATAGTACCCTTCAATGGTAAACGGTTGCATGCGCATCACGACAAAACGATCTGCATGGAAAAAGAGCACCTTCCGGAAAGCTCTGATGCAGCTTTACGCCCCCCACTGTGCCGTATCATCAATTCTAGCGAAATAAAAACCGAATCACCTACGGGACAGCAGGGCGTCGGCAGAAGGGCAGAAAGCGCGAAGGCCTATCTTCCTCATCGGCCCTAGCTGACCCATTTCGCTCGTTGGCCCCAGCCGACCTATTTTGTCTGTCGGCCCCAGCCGACCTAACTCTGCCTGTCGGCCCTGGCCGACCTACTTTGCTTATCGGCCCCAGCCGACCTACCTTGCTCGTTGGCCCCAGCCGACCTATTTCGTCTGTCGGCCCCAGCCGACCTACTCTGTCCATCAGCCCCAACCGACCTACTTTTCTTGTCGGCCCCAACCGACCTATCTTCCTCATCGGCCCCAGCCGACCTACTTCGCCCATCGGCCCTAGCCAGTACGTTTCCTTCAATCCCAAAATAAGGATGACCTGAGAGCACCAGCGATCCTTAAGTCGCTCGCGATTAAGGCGAAACCAGATGACAACGATGCCACACAAGAAAAGCACTTAAGTGGAAACAGAAAATTCTCTTATTAAGAAACGTCAGACAGACTTCTGAAAAACGAAATACAAGAGTGGCCCCTAAGGGTCAGGAACCACATCGGCTCTGGTCGGACTTTCGGTTACATCTACAGAAGCGTGACTAGACTCGCCCTTCTCTAATGCTTTTGCCCCCTCAGCGGTAGTTTGTGACCGTCCCCCAGAAATTGCGGCTTCGCTGGAACCCGGGACAACACCAGGGTCAGTGTCTGAGACGTCGACATATTCGTCCTCTTCTTCCCCCTCGGACTCACCCTCATCGGGAGTTTCAGTATCCAGGAAAGAGAGATCCCATTCTGGATGCTCGCTGGATATCTTCTCTTTGCATTCCTGCTGCCCAAGTTGGAAGGCGCCAACACTGATAGCATCCTGCCTCCCATTGAGTATGGCGAGCTGCGTGTTGGCCTCAGCAGTCTGTTTCTCAACCTCTGCGACTTGGGCCCGCAGAACGATATTCTGCTCCTCGAACTCGCCGACCCGCGTCTCGAATTCTGAGCTCTTGTTGCGGCTGGACACAAGCTCGCCTTGAAGAGCCCTAACCTCCAACTCCAACTTCGCCATCTGAAAAAGCCAAAGTAAGTCGGCATCACAAGAAACCAGTAGGAAAAGCTAAAAAGGAGGAATGAGATCATACCTCCTCTCGTCTGGCCAACCTCCTGGCCGACTCCTCAGCCTCATTCCTGGCTCTTGTTCTGTCGGCCCCGACCAGCTCGACTCTCTCCTGCAGATTGTTGATCCTCGACTGTTTGGCTTCAGCATCCTCCCGGGCTTGGGATAGCTCGTTGTTCACCCGAACTATCACCCCTTGTTGCCATTTAGCGCCCTCCCTCAAATGGGCAATTTCGCTGTCGCGGCGCTTCAGTCGCTCCTCCACCTCGCCAAGCATCCTAGTCAAACGCCTCCTCTCGTCGGCAGCTTCCTTCCCCAGCCGACCCATACTCTCGCTATGTTCTCTCCGCATCGCCTTCACCTCCGCAGAATGTTTCGACTCGATTCTGGCCAGCTCCAAGCACGCGTTGTCATTCCTCGCCAGGAGTTCCTGGAACTCCTCCACCCTGAGCTTCTGCTTGGATACCTCGGCCAGAGCGACCTGGTGTGCCGCCCTTATTCTCTTCAAGCTCCTATCAGTCATATCCATAAGCTCTTCGAACTTCTCAGACACTTTAGTCATGATTGGAGCTCGGCATTGTCCCGCCTGGCCTGAATGCTGGCCCCTGTCGCCAAACTCAAGCGCCAGCATATCGCCCGAGAAAGCAAAACACTCTGCGAGACAAAAGATGAATAAAAACCCACGATGGGTCAATCGGGAAACATCTACCGCACGAGAGAAGTAACTTACCCGCGAGGCATAGGCCCGAGTCATCCTTATCAGGGTTGTGTTGTCGATGTCGGGGAGGAGATGGACACTTTCGGCCACACCTTGCTGACCGAACGCAGCATCCACCAACTCTAAATCGGCAAACTTGTCCGACGAAGGGTCTGCACCTGGGTGCAAGGCCGACCTCATTAAGGCGAAAAATGCCTCCTCAACACCGGCACTCGAGCTGCTGGGCTGACCGTCCCCGCCTGAGGGACCGACTTGGGCAACCTCCGCCTGAGAGGCTCCCAATTTCCCAGCCTCCTCCATCAAGGCCCTGGCTTGGACCTCTTCGGATAATTCGGCTAGCCCAAGCGCCAGCCTCCCCAAAACCTTTTTCGAAGGAGCTCCCAATGCGGGGCTCCCGCCTTGCTGCGTCCCTCCTTCGACGCACCTTCTCGGTTACCACCATCTGTGTCTCTGCCACTGGGCCCCCCGGGGTCTCGGCCCATCCTACCGCTTGCATCTCCTCCGTAGGCTCCCCCGAGGCCTCGGTCTGACCTGCCTCACTGCTATCGGACTCCCCTGCAGAGAGACCAAGAGAGGGCTCTCCCTGAACCTCCCCGGCTGCGGCTGCCGCCTCTCCCTCTCCTGCCGGAGCCGATGGCGATCCCGCGGGGACAGTAGGCTCCTCGGCGATGACCACCTCTGCCAAATCCGTCGATGGTTCCTCTTTCAGGGGGACACGGTCGGACGAGCCAACGGAGCCTCGTCCGAGCTGTCTGATATCTCCAACATGAGAGGGTCGGGGGCCGTAACCGTTCTCCCCGGGCCCTCCTTCGCCCCCGGCACTCCTGTAGTGACTGTTCCGGCGTCCGGCGGGCTTCTTGCGGAAGTATGAGCCCTTTTTTCGGGCCGGCCACTATCCGCGCCGCTACCTTCCCCTGGGCGTTTTCCTCTCTTCCTCTTGGAGAGGTTCGACAACGCCGACCTTTTGGCTGTCCGAACGGAACACACATGCTCAGGTCCAAACACATTAACCGAGAAAAATACACAGCAAGAAAGGGACTCACCTTGCGGGTCCAGAGGGCTGAGCCCGGCTGCGAAGAGGGCCCCCTTCGATAGCAAGTCATTGGCCGAGAACACTTGTCCATTACGAAGGACGTCCAAGTCCCTCTCCTCCTACGCCGACAAAACCGGATGCGTCTCCGCATCCCTCACGAAATCCCCCATCTCTGAGGGAAGCCGGAACCGATATTCCCCTCTGCGATAACGAACCGACTCTTCCATCCCTTGATGGAAGATGACTTATCCGCAATGACGTTGAAAGATCTCCGGGGTCCGATGTAGGGCCACTCTGATTTCCTCCCAGGAATCAAGTGGTAGCAGGTGCGGAAAAGGGGGAGAGTAGCGACGATTTGAGTCTGGTGGCACATCGAGATGAATCCGACGATGCTCCGCCAGCTGTTTGGAGCCACCATTGATGGGCAGATATTATAGTGGGTCATGATTCCTTCACCAAGGGGTGGAGAGGAAAACGGAGATCCGCCTTCAAATATCTTCATAAACAAAAACCCCAGACTCTAAATCCCTAGTAACTCTATCTCCGAATTCCGGCGCCCGCAGGACGACATCCGGGGGCATGCCATACCACTGGTGAATCCTCCCCAAATCCTCGGCAACGATTTCTGAGGCCACGTCGTCGAGGCTCATCGCCATCTCGATTGAAAGAAGTACCAAGCGAAAACGATGAGCGTCGAAGAAGATGAAAGGCCAGAACTCTTCTGAAAGCAAGACGAGAGGACGCCGAGAGCATGCGCACATATATATACAATGTGGCTGTCACTTCGCTTCCTCGCCAAGGAAGCCGCCCTGAGGAGGCGGGGCATCTCATCCCAGGCATCCGGAATCACCTCGACAAACACCCGATCGATCGGGATTCATAGCGTGGCACAATCCCAACCGTCGCTCGTGGAGGAGCCTTAGCCCCGAAGGCGGGATGGCCCTGTCGCATTAATTAGGGCATCATTGCACGAGCTGTCTAAACCAAGACGTCCCATCCAGGATGCACCATTTGAACTTGTACTCCCTACGCCCGAACCTACGCTTCGAACTAGGGAGTGGAGGGCATGTGTTGGGGGTAAAATCATCATTACATTAATATCCGTGC
The DNA here is from genome assembly GCA_900491605.1 of Calamus simplicifolius. Taxonomy (NCBI): domain Eukaryota; kingdom Viridiplantae; phylum Streptophyta; class Magnoliopsida; order Arecales; family Arecaceae; genus Calamus; species Calamus simplicifolius. The sequence continues at coordinate 135,621 of UESW01001343.1, read as the reverse complement.
GAGACGGCTAAGCCTAACCTCCTCCCTTCGTCTCCCCCGGGCTTCCATAGCTCGGCCCTTCCGGGCTTCCGTAGCTCGGCCCTTCCGGGCTTCCGTAGCTCGGCCCTTCCGAGCTTCCATAGCTCGGGTTCATCGAGCGATCCACAACCTAACACCTACCTCCGTGGAACCTGTAGCTCGGCCCTTCCGAGCTTCCATAGCTCGGGTTCATCGAGCGATCCACAACCTAACACCTACCTCCGTGGAACCTGATGCGGGAGAGCCCAGGCCTACCAGAACGGCATCCTAGACAAGGAATCATGTCGCGACGTGGCCTAAAACCTATCATAACCGTCCCAGGCCTACTCAACCAGATCTCGAGACATCAAGGAGCTCTCCCAGCCATCGATCCTGTTGAGAAATTACTGAAACATAATTGCCCCAACTTTATTGATTTTGATGATTTCCAAAAGCCATGAGTACCTTAAAGAAAACAATGTTTATTTATCAAAAACCTTGAGCTTATTCAAATTGAAAGGAATGAACTATCAATGGTTATATCAATGAGTTTTGAATCGTTAGAAAAAGAAGTTTCAAGTCTATATTAAAAGATTTCAAAAAGGAATTTTTACACATTATAATTCAATCGATGAATTCTTGAAACATGTCTTGAATCCATGATAAACGTCATATTTAATGTATTCAAGTCAAATTTATATTTTAAATTTAATTGGGACAAGTTTTAAAGTCAATCAGAACATTTTTCTTTTGTATCGGTCCCGAGCCGACTCAGGGTTTCCGAGTCGACTCCCCAAATGCCTGAGTTTCTCGAGTCGACCCTTGGCTTTTCAAGAGTCGACCCCTGAATTCTTGCGAGCCGACTCCTGTCTGTGCGAGCCGACTCCGCTCAAACAACAGAACCCATTTTTTGAGCACTTCTCGAGTCGACTCCCCGACGACTACTTTCGCGAGTCGACCCCTCAAAGTTAAAATGTTTCTAATTTGGATCGACTCCCAGCCGCTCGAGTCGACTCCGCGAAATCTGGGCGCGATTTTTAACGATGACACATCAGCCCCAACGGTAAGATTTTTGAATAACGGCTATTTTTCCTTGTCTCTAACGGATATATTTTTGCAGATTCTATAAATAGAGGAGTTCTTTTCAAATCAAAACAACCAGAGAAAATCAAAAAGAGAGAAAAGAATATCATTTGAAAAGAGGGAAAAACAGAGCATATTGGAAAAATCATTTAGCTCAAAGAAGAGTGATTCAAAAGGAGTGAAATCCAAGTGAAAGTTTCGTCTACTCCTTCTCATCAATCCACAAGAGTCAAAAGAAAATCCAAAGCATTTCAAAGGTCAAATCGGAGGATTTTCAAAAGAGGAAAAAGCTTCATCTCAACTCCAAAGTCTTCAACGGTCAAGAATCTAGCTGAGGCGTGATTCAACACTTCTAGAGGAGTTAAAGAGAAGAAGGAAGAAAGCCCAAGCATCTACCATCTGCAATACAATCAGGCTTTTCTAACCTTTTTATTTTGTACTTCATTTGTATATTTGCTCAAGGGGAGCATTATTGTTCAAACACTATTATTTATTGTTTGCTGATTCAATCAGTGGATTGAATTAGTGGAGGTTGGTATACCTCGTTGCAAGCCGGAGTGCTTGTGTTGGGTTAGTTGTGAGCCCAGAAAAACAACGTGTAGGGTTTTGTGCTGGTAAGCCCGAGTTAAAACCAGCTGGGTTCGTTGTGCACCCGGTAAAACAACAAGTTTGAGTTGTGAGCTTGGAAAACAACTCGGCTGTAATCTAGAGAGATTATAGTGTGGACCCAAGTGAATCTTGGGAGTGGACGTAGGTGCTGGTTGCGCCGAACCACTATAAAATTATCTTGTGTTTGCCGTGCCTATTTTCTCTATCTCTATCTCTCTTTATTTGCTTGTGTATTGTTTTAGTTAGCCTCTCACTTGCACATCTTGCTAACTAATCAATTAAAGTTAAAAAGTCTTAAATTTTTAAGAACCCAATTCACCCCCCCCCTCTTGGGTTGCCATCTGGGCCAACAATTGGTATCAGAGCAAGTGCTCATTTAGAATTTGATCTCACGATCAAGGGCTAAAGATCCATATGGCAACACAAATTGGTTCAAGTTTTGCTGAAGGTCATTCTACGAATAGACCTCCACTTTTTAATGGCTCAAACTATTCTTATTGGAAAGCTAGAATGAGGATATTCATTCAAGCTTCTGATTATGAGCTTTGGGGTGTTATAATTAATGGACCTAGTACACCCACACACCTTATTGATGGCACTATTGTTCCTAAACCCGAAAGGGATTGGAATGATAATGATAGGAGAATGGCACAACTAAATGCTAAAGCCATTAATATTTTATATTGTTCCTTAGATTCAAATGAATTCAACCGAATCTCAACTTGTAATTCCGCAAAAGAAATTTGGGATAGGTTGGAAATTACTCATGAAGGAACAAACCAAGTAAAGGAATCAAAAATAAATATTTTGGTTCATAAATATGAATTATTTACTATGGAACAAACTGAAACCATCACATGCATGTTCACTAGATTTACTGATATTGTGAATGGTCTGAAAAGTCTTGGTAGAATTTATTCTAATGCTGATCTTGTGCGTAAAATTCTTAGGTCACTACCAAGATCGTGGGAAGCAAAAGTCACTGCCATCCAAGAAGCAAAGGACCTCAATGCACTACCTTTAGAGGAGCTTCTAGGATCCTTAATGACCCACGAGTTAACAATGAAGCAGCATGTTGAGGAGGAAACAAAAAGAAGAAAAACTCTTGCCCTCAAGACTGCAGAAATGGAAGAGAGCAGCAGTGAAAGTAATGATGAAGATGATGAGGAAACTGCTCTCTTGGCCAAAAAATTCAGAAGGTTTATGAGAAAAAGGCCCTTCATAAAAAGAAATTTGGAGCAAGATTTGAAGGAGAAAAGGATAAGAAAAAGGACAAGGAGAAAGAAAAAGAAAAAGAGCCCTTAGTATGTTATGAGTGCAAAAAGCCAGGGCACTTCAAGTATGACTGTCCTTTGCTGAAAAAGGCCTACAAGAAAAAGAAGAAAGCATACATGGCAACATGGTCTGATGAATCTTCCTCGTCGGAAGAAGATGAGCAAAAGGAAGTTGCCAATATTTGCTTCATGGCCAACGACGACGACAACGACAATGAGGTAAGTTCTGAAAACTCAAATGATGATTTTACATTTGATGAAATGTTTGAGGCTTTCAATGAACTTATGATTGATTTTAAATCCTTAAAGAAAAAGTATAAGTTTTTGAAAAATGACAATATTAGTTTAGCTAAAAGTAAAAATGAATTAGCTTTAGAAGTTAAGAACTTAACTAATGAAAAAGAAGAACTTAGGAAAGAAAGAGATAATCTTAATCAAGAAAAAGATTTATTAAAATCTGAAACTAAAAACTCAACTAAAGATTTAAAAGATCAATAGAAACTTTAGCTTTAGATAAAGAACAGCAAGCTAAAGAAAATGACTCTCTTAAGAAAGATGTTAAAAAATATAAAGACATTGTTGAGAAATTCACCTTAAGTTCAACTAAACTTAACATGATCCTAGATAGTCAAAAAGCTGTTTTTGACAAAGCTGGTTTAGGATATAACACATTAAGGAAACAGAAATCTCTAAAGAATATTTTTATAAAAGCCAACCAAAGTAATATAACTTGTTTTAAATGTAATGAAAAAGGTCACAAATCCTTTGAATGCAAAACGTTAAAGAATAACAACAAGTTAAATATTAAAGCTAAGAAAATATGGGTTCCGAAAGGAACAATTTTTATTGCTGCTAACCATGAAGGACCCAAGAAAGCTTGGGTACCTAAGCATAAAGTTTGATTATATTGCAGGAATGTCTTGTAGCCAAAAGATCAAAGAAAAAGTGGTACCTTGATAGTGGCTGCTCAAGACATATGACGGGTGACAAAGATGAATTCATCACCCTGGAGGAAAAGAAAGGTGGAGTTGTGACGTTTGGCGACAACGGTAAAGGTCAAATTATGGGCCTTGGTAAAGTTCGCATAACTCCATCTATAGTTATTGATAATGTACTTTATGTTAATGGTTTGAAGCATAATCTAATTAGCATAAGCCAATTATGTGATAAAAATTTTAATGTTTCATTTAAATCTTCTATATGCACTGTAACTAATTCTATTGATGATAGCATTGTATTTACTGGTTATAGACATGGCAATGTTTACTTAGTTGACTTAGAAAAATTATCTTTGAGTGATCATTGCTTAATTGCTGACAATGCTAACATAAATGAAATTAGTTGGTTGTGGCATCGTAGATTAGGTCATGCAAGCACACACCTTATTTCAAAACTAATTAAAATGGATTTAGTTAAAGGATTACCTAAATTAGATTTTGAAAATAATAAAATATGTGATGCATGTCAATTTGGAAAACAAACTAGAAGTTCTTTTAAATCTAAAAACATTGTTTCAACTTCTAGGGCTAGAGCTACTTCACATGGATCTTTTCGGACCAACTAGAACCACAAGTCTAGGAGGAAAGAAATATGGTCTAGTGATTGTAGATGATTATTCTAGATATACTTGGGTAATGTTTTTAGCTCACAAAGATGAGACTTTCTCAATTTCCTGAAATTCTTTAAGAAAGTCACAAATGAGAAAAACACTACTATAGTATCTCTAAGAAGTGATCATGGAACAGAATTTGAAAATCACCTATTTGAAAATTTCTGCACTGAAAATGGAATTAATCATAATTTTTCAGCCCCTAGGACTCCACAACAAAACGGTGTAGTTGAAAGAAAAAATAGGACTCTAGAAGACATGGCCCGTACCATGCTATGTGAAAGCAACTTACCAAAGTATTTTTGGGCGGAAGCAATTAACACAGCATGTTACATCTTAAACAGAGCTTTAATAAGACCAATATTAAAGAAAACACCTTATGAATTATGGAATGAAAGAAAACCAAATATAAAATACTTTCATGCATTTGGATGTAAATGTTTCATTCATAATAATGGTAAAAACAACTTAGGAAAATTTGATGCTAAATCTGATGAAGGAATTTTTCTAGGTTATTCAACAACTAGTAAGGCATATAGAATCTTTAACAAGAAAACCTTAGTAGTTGAAGAATCCATTCATGTAGTTTTTGATGAATCTTTAGCAACTGGATCTGAAAAGATTGATGATGAGGAAGATACAAACATAATTGAAAAAGATCTTGAAAAACTTAATATTGAAGTATCTTCTGATCATGAACAAGAGGCTAAAGATGATGATTCACATAAGGACGATGATGTCAATATTGATCATAATGATGTAGATCTTCCAAGAGACTGGAGATATGCTCATAGTCATCCTAAGGAATTGATTATAGGCGATCCATCTCAAGGAATAAGGACTAGATCATACATGAGAAATATTAGTAATCATCTTGCATTTGTATCACAAATTGAACCTAAAACTATAGAAGAAGCTGAAAAAGATAATAATTGGATGTTAGCTATGCAAGAAGAACTAAATCAATTTACAAGAAATAATGTTTGGACCTTAGTTGAAAGACCTAAAAACCATTCAGTAATAGGATCAAAATGGATTTATAGAAATAAACTAGATGAAAATGGCATTGTAATTAGAAACAAAGCTAGATTGGTTGCTAAAGGATATAATCAAGAGAAGGTATTGATTTTGATGAAACCTTTGCACCTGTAGCTAGATTAGAAGCCATTAGGCTATTACTTGCATTTGCATGTCATATGAACATTAACTTATTTCAAATGGATGTAAAAAGCGCATTTTTAAATGGATTTATTAATGAAGAAGTTTATGTAGAACAACCACCAGGTTTTGAAGATCACGATTTTCAAATCACGTTTTTAAATTGCACAAAGCTTTATATGGTTTGAAACAAGCACCTAGAGCTTGGTATGATAGGTTAAGTAAATTCTTAATAGAAAATGATTTTACAAGAGGAAATGTTGATAAAACTTTGTTTTTGAAAAGAAAAGGTAAAGATTTACTTGTAGTACAAATATACGTAGATGACATTATTTTTGGTGCTACTAACGATTCTCTTTGTCAAGAATTTGCAAAGTTGATGCAGGGAGAATTCGAGATGAGCATGATGGGAGAACTCAACTTCTTCCTTGGACTCCAGATCAAACAAAGCAAAGAGGGAATCTTTATCAACCAAACCAAATACACAAGAGAACTACTCAAAAAGTTTGGTATGGAAACAATGAAACCCCTCGGAACTCCAATGAGTCCTTCATGCAAGCTGGACAAAGATGAAGAAGGTAAAAAGGTTGACCAAAAGTATTATCGAGGTATAATCGGATCCCTTCTTTATTTAACAGCAAGTAGACCAGATATCATGTTTTCAGTATGTTTATGTGCTAGATTTCAATCTGAACCTAAAGAATCACATTTAATAGCTGTTAAAAGAATTTTAAGATATCTAAATGGAACTAAAAATGTAGGTTTATGGTATTCTAGAGATTCCACATTAAACCTAATTGCATATTCAGATTCTGATTATGCTGGATGTAAATTAGATAGAAAGAGCACAAGTGGTGCATGCCAATTCTTAGGTAGTAACTTAATCACATGGTTTAGCAAAAAGCAAAATTCAGTTGCATTATCAACTACTGAAGCTGAATATGTAGCAGCTGGAAGTTGCTGTGCGCAAATCCTATGGATTAAGCGACAACTTGAAGACTATGGTATCACACTTGATAAAACACCCATAAGATGTGATAACACTAGCGCAATCAACTTAACTAAAAATCCAATTCAACACTCAAGAACAAAACACATAGAAATTAGATATCATTTTATAAGGGAACATGTAGCTAATGATGAAATTTGTTTAGATTATGTAAACACAGAAGAACAATTAGCTGACATATTCACTAAACCTTTAAATGAAGAAAGATTTTGTTATCTTAGAGGAGAGCTAGGAATTTGTAATCCTTTTGAATAAATTTTGAAACCTCTAAGGAAATATATCTAGATTCTTTCAAATTCTCAAAATCTTAAGGAAATTTTATCTAGAACTCATATCAATTTGATCTCTCAAAGTCCATGATTTTTAATCATACTCAAAGATCAAATTCGGACTTAATTCGGATTCTCTGAATCAATCTAATTTTTCTCTGAATTTGTCCGGGAGCCGACTCGAGAGTTCGGAGTCGACTCGAGTTTCTGCTGAAACTCAGGAGTCGACCCCTCCTCTGAGCGAGTCGACTCGAGATCGTGTCCGTGCTCTGTGACTAGTCGCGAGCCGACTCCACACTTTGCGCGAGTCGACTCGACGTGGTCCCAGTCGATTTATTTAGGGCACGAGTCGACCCGACGGACATTTCATTCTTCCAAATCTTCCAAATCCTCTCCAAAACCTTAAACCCTCCAAACCTCAATTCCAATCCTTCAAGATCAATGGCACCCAAAACCCGAGGAGCAAGCTCGAGTGGCGCCGGGTGAAGAGAAAAAGGACCGTCCGACGACCCGTCCGCGAGCCGTCTACGGATCTTCTTCTTCCCTTCGGCCTCATCCTCCAGCTCCAGCTCCTACCCCTCAGGTAGATCTTCTAGCCAGTAGGATTGTAACCACAGGAAGGAAAGTGGATTTCGAATTGTTTGAGAATGAAGGATTCATCATTGGTAGACAACTAATCGAGATGGGATTTGAGTATATTTGTTCATTGGATTGTCCAACCTACCCTGCTTTGGTCAAAGAGTTTTACAAGAATTTACTAGAGGAGATGATGGCTTGGTGAGCAAGGTTAGAGGCATTGGTTTGAACATTACATCCTCATTCTTTCTAGATTATTGAAGTTACCCTTGTCTGGACCTTCTACATTTGCCCCTGAAGATAGGTCTCCAGCTCTCACTCGACTTTTGAACCGAAACTTTGAGGGATTTGAAGAAGTCTTTGCTAGTCAACTGCCATTGGAATTAAGCTTCTCCACATTGCAGCAGGATTCTATTTCCCAAGACAGGCCGATTTGACTATGTTTCTGAAGAGATATTTTTGTCATGGATGCAGTTGTATCTGGGAAACCCATCAATTACCTAGGATGATGATTTGGTATATAGCTGATTGTGGGAGTAAGAGGAAATCCTGTCTTCCCTATGGCATGATCTTGACTCAGTTATTCAGAAGCCAAGGAATTGAATTTAGTGATAGTGAGCCCAGGAAAAATTTGAGACATACTGACTACTATTCATTGGCCACTATTCACCGCATGGGCTTCAAGAAAGTTAATGGTAGTTGGATAAGAAAAGGTCAAGAAGATGTTAGAGCTGGAGGACAGAGTTGAAGACATTGGAGCTGAGGTCGAGGTTGGACCTTCTGTTGCTGGACCGTCTGAGGCAGGACCTAGCATGCATTATTCTCCTCCACCTCAGACTTCATCTTCTTCTGTGAGATTTTCAGATGAGCAGTTATGTCAACTTAGATCTATGTTTGCAGAATTTGATAATCAAAGGAAAGATGAAATTGGTCAATTGAGAGAAGATATTAGAGAATTAAAGGAAACATCATTTCAAGACTTGACTTACTTTCATTTTCTGTTGGTACCCATGTGGATTCACTCAATGCTGAGCTTAAGA
>UESW01001343.1:0-126336 GCA_900491605.1 Calamus simplicifolius | reverse complement strand
TGCTCTGATGCATCTCAACCTTTTGTTGATTATAAAAAAGGGGGGAGATTTATGATTTAATATATCGTATATGCATCATCATATTTAAGAGGAAGAGAGCTGTTTAAACTTTAACCCTATATGATTTAATTGCCCTTATAAGAGGGAGAGCATAAGGGGAAGAGATAAATTAAATTTCATAAAGAAAAAGGTTTATTTGTTCAAGTTTCTGAATTTGAAAATTTTGAATGAATTATAATATTAAGGTTCATAGGGGGAGCTACCTCATTGAGGGGGAGCCTTTCCGTGAACACAAAATTGATTTTGGAATCATAAATTTTCAATTTTATAATGCATAACTCAATGTTTTTGTCATCATCAAAAGGGGGAGATTGTTGAGAAATTACTGAAACATAATTGCCCCAACTTTATTGATTTTGATGATTTCCAAAAGCCATGAGTATTTTAAAGGAAACAATGAATTTATTTATCAAAAATCTTGAGCTTATTCAAAATGAAAGAATGGACTCTAAATGTTAAACTCACTGAGTTTTAAATCAATTTGAGAAAGAAGTTTCAAACTCTATATTGAAGATTTCAAAAAGGATTTTTACACATTATGATTCAATCTATGAATTCTTGAAACATGTCTTGAATCCATACTTAATGTCATATTTAATGTATTCAAGTCACATTTATATTTGAATTCATTTGGGACAAGTTTTAAAGTCTATCAGAACATTTTCTGAATTTTTTATCGCTCCCGAGCCGACTCAAGGGTTTCCGAGTCGACTCCCCAAATGTCTGATTTTCAATGTTGTCCTGAGTCGATACTTGAGTTTTCAAGAGTCGACCCTTGAAACCTTCGCGAGCCGACTCATGACTGTGCGAGCCGACTCGACTCAGACGGCAGAAAGACTCATTTTTTAGCACTTCTCGAGTCGACTCCCCACATATCGCGAGTCGACCCCTGAAAGTTAGGCGTTTCTGGAATGGACTGTGCGAGCCGACTCCCACAAAGCTCGAGCCGACTCCATGAAATCTGGACGCGATTTTTCACGATGACACATCAGCTCCAACGGTAAGATTTTCAAATAACGGCTATTTTTCTTTGTCTCTAACGGATATATTCTTGCAGAATCTATAAATAGAGGAGCTCTTTTCAACTCAAAAGGATCCAGAGAAAATCAAAAAGAGAGAAAAGAATATCTTTCAAAAAGAGGAAAAAACAGAGCTTTCATAGGAAAATCTTTTAGCTCAAATAGAGTGATTCAAAAGGAGTGAAATCAAAGAGAAAGATTCGTCTGCTCCATCTCATCAATCTACAAGAGTCAAAAAAAATCCATAAGCGTTTCAAAGATCAAATCGAAGGATTTTCACATTCAACAAAGGAGAAAAGCTTTATCTCAACTCCAAAGCTTCAATGGTCAAGAATCTTGCTGAGGTCAGATTCATACTTCAAGAGGAGTTAAAGAGAAGAAGGAAGAAAGCCAAAGCCACTACCATCTGCAATACAATCAGGCTTTCCTAACTCTTTATTTTATACTTCATTTGTATATTTGCTCAAGGAGAGCATTTCAACATTTAAACACTGTTATTCTGATTGTTTGCTGATTCAATCAGTGGATTGATCAGTGGAGGTTATTATACCTCGTTGCAAGCCGGAGTGCTTGTGTTGGGTTAGTTGTGAGCCCGAAAAAAAAACAACATGTTGGGTTTTGTGCTGGTAAGCCCGAGTTAAACTGGCTGGGTTCGTTGTGCGCCCGTGAAAACAATAAGTTTGAGTTGTGAGCTTGGAAAACAACTCGGCTGTAATCTAAAGAGATTATAGTATGGACCCAAGTGAATCTTGGGAGTGGACGTAGGTGTTGATTGCACCGAACCACTATAAATTATCTTGTGTTTGCCGTGCCAAATTTTCTCTTTCTTTATCTCTCTTTATTTGCTTGTGTATTGATTTAAGTTAGCCTCTCACTTGCACATCTTGCTAACTAATCAACTAAAGTTAAAAAGACTTAAATTTTTAAGAACCCAATTCACACCCCCCTCTTGGGTTGCCATCTGGGCCAACAATCCCTCAACAAACGGGATATGGATTCTAACGGCCCCACAACGGCCTGATTCTGTCCGCCTCCATATCGTAACAACCTTTGAACTTCCAGAAGACGCTCAAGACTCAGGTGACAGTCTATAAATATCAGACTCGTAGATTCCCTCAGGTACGCACGCGCCTCTTTCTATACACACATCTTCTTACAACGGGCACCCCTACTGCTCTCTCCGGCAGCTCGTCGGCGCTCCTGCCCTCTGGAGCTTCCGATTGGCCGCCCCCGAAGAGGCCTTCCGGAGAGATCCACCTCCCCACTGTCTGGTTGATCGCCGATTTCTTCTCCACTGACTTGAGCGTCGGAGGGTCTTCCGCGGAGGACCACCCCCAGCGTCCCCCGCGTGTGGACTTCTTGTGCAGGTCCGCCCCCCTCTTCCTGGAGATCGACCGCGTCTGAGTCGGAGGACGGATCCCGACGGCAACACATACCATTTCTCTAATCGATTTGAAACTATAGATATTATTTAATTCAAAAAACAATAGATAAATAAAAATATTATTTAATTACTCTCTTACTTGATTTGAAACTATAATTTTTCATCTCTTCTCCTCTTATTAATTACTCTCATCTTCATTCTTTTTTTTTTTCGTATTAAAGTTATAAGTGATTTGCGAAATCATCATTCAGTAGCGATTTCAGTCTCATGAAAGATTTCTGTTTTAAGAACGACGTTTTCCGCTTTAACCCTTCCATGCCTTTTTTTTTTTTTTTTTTTTTAACCGGTGCCAAAAGGCACCGGTTTAAAAAACGACTCCCGCTGAGAAAGTGCCAAGTGGTACATAATGACGACTGATCCATCGTCGGGCCTAGCACGAGTTACACCTTAATAGAGATTTGCAGCCAAAAGTGGGGCAAATGAGTCCGACTAAAATATGCATGCAATCAGACTTGGGTCAGATATTATTTTGACTGAAAATATATCAACTAAGAGTTCAGTTTATTTAAAAAATAAAATAAAATTATAATAGATTTCTTTGACAAATCTCGTCTCACTCCCACGGATCGGTTAATAAGAAGAATGGATTAAAAGGGTCTCAATCAGCTGTAAATGGCCCATAAAATGGTTGGATCATCAATGCGCCTTATTGATTCAATGATTAAAACTGAAAAACTGGTTAAATTAGATCATTTTCTAGGATCTGAACTCATTTATAGGAAATGTGAAATCGTTTGAGTAGCTCGATGCAATGACAGTCAAGTCATACATTATCCCACTTAATTCTACAAATGATCAATTCAAGAAAGAATTTACGACAACAAAAAGACTTAATAGCGACACTATGATGGAGAGATTATTATTGTATCTAGTTAAGTTAATCATACTTAATATCTTTTAATTATAGAATATATATATATATATATATATATTGAACTAAAATTTTTTGCAGTCGATCTTATATTTTTAATTTTAGTTGCAACTGGATTCAGCCATCTAATTCTAAGGTTAAATTAAATAGAAATGCATTGACATGACTATCATATGACCATTAAAATATTGGATAGTTTCTTTAACAATTTTGCCCTTTTAAGGTAATTGGGTACCTTATCGATGCCCAATCAACTTTTTTTTTTTTTTTTTCCATGGATGATCTTTCTTTGGGACTTAACAATCGATGTTTGGATTTTTTTGATAGCCGGTACTTAAGGTTTCTCTAACAACCAGTGTAACCAAAAAAAGAATCGTCATAACTAAAGGAAGAACCCGAAGTAAGTAAGTCTTACATGTCTATCACATGTAACTGAATCCTTGTAATTTTTTTTTGTGCATGTTTATAAATTTGTGTAGTCTATTTTGCATGCATTTGTATGCGTGCTAAAGTTCGCATGTCTTGTTACACTAAAATCTTTTTGAAAATTTCTGACTCTAGGGTTTTTGGGTTGAAAATGTATGCATGTTTGATTTTTGAGTAAATTTGGAATTTTTATGCTGCTTGTGGACCACATGAGGCTCCCATGCCTTGTTTTTGAAAATACAGAATGCACCACAAGCATAATAGCTAGTATAAGATTATTGATTTCATAAAACAAGGTAGGTCAATGTTAAGGGGACCGCATGCTGAATTCTAGGTTCTTAAATCAGCTGGATTTTTTTAAAGTCTTCCAGACAAAATCATCCCTAAAACACATTTAGCATGGAAAGCCTAATAGTCTAACACATCCATTCAATTCAATCATTTTTTGTTAGACATCCATGTGATAGTAGCATAAATATTACTAGCAGTATGAATGCAGGTCTTAATGTAACAGTAATATAAAACTATAAGATTTTAAGTTATTGTGAGATTTGCACTTTCTTAGATAAGCAAGTAAATAAATTTTGTTCTAGTTGTATGAATACAGGTCTTAGTAGACAAATTTTAAGCATATATTTTGTTATACATTGAAAGTGGTCCTTGTGCACTTTGTTGTTTGCCATATTTTTTTATTTATGTTTGGCATTTGTTTTTGGAACTTAAAGTAATATCAAATTACATAGGTGGCCCACTGATCAGTTGGCAATTAAATATGGGGCATAAGGATGATTTTAGTTTTGTACTATTTGAGGTGCACTATGAAGGGAGGCTCTATACTATATTATATAGTAGGAGGTAGCTAGAGGAAAAATCAGTGTAAGTTGTTCAAATGATCATGATCATTTATTATTTTTTTGAATTAAAGGAGATATTTAAAGAGTGAGTATGAGGTAGGAGATTTTATCTATCATAGATAGCTTATTTATCGACTAAGTATAAAATTTAAATTAGTAACTAGTGATGCAAAGGCGATACAGATGTTTAAAAAGCATAAGTAGATGTTTGTAGTTTGTATTTATATTAAATCTTGAAGGGCATCTCAATCATAGGCAGGGCCAAGCACTCCACTGTTTTTGATAATAGTAATTAAAAAGGGGTTGATGATGGTTACACCCAAATGTTGAAGGTGAAGGAAATGTTATTGATGATATTGTTGAAGGTGATATTGATGATGATGTTGGTGAAGGTGCTACTGCTGGTAATGGGGAAGGGGGAGATGATAGGGAAAGCACTAAATATAGGGATGAAGGTGATGGGAAGAGTAGTGGATATAGGGATGAAGGTGACAAGCAAGCCAATGAAAGTAATGAAAGTGAGGGTGAAAGTAGTAAGAGTGATAAGGGTAACCCATGTGGATTAGATGAAGGAAACTAGACTATTTCGAACTATGACACTTATATACTAAATGAGGATGATGAAGACAAGAATTTTTGGAAAGAAGTAAGCAGCGGTGAAGACCTCTGTGATGCCAATGTGCAATGGTTAGAAGATAGAACGCAAGGAGAAGCAAAAATCTTCATTATAAATTGATACTATACCTTCTGATGGGGCTAGTAGACCCCATGAGCATCAAGTGGCCAGGAAAGCTTTGGTGGCGGTGTGACTTACAGCATGGACGAACCAGGGGAATTTCTATTTGCACCGCTTAAATTACTTAGTACACTCCCATTTAACAAAAAAAAAACCCAATTTTACCCTTATAAAATTGGACCAAAAATGCCCTTGATTTTACTCTCTGCACCCCCTTAATAAAAACAGGCCCCCATCCCAACGATCTGAAAAAAAATTCGCTTAATCCATTGAGGTCCTTGTTTGAAGAGATTTCAACCCTCAATTAAACAATGGACAAGCAACAAGTGATTTGGGAAGGATCTATGGACGCAAAGGTTCGTTTTTTAAGTTGTTTCAATTTTTTTTTCACGGTCCGTGTTTTGTTCAGCCACAGGGCCAAACAGAAGGCTCTGTTCGGCCCTAGTTGGCCAAACATAAATCCTATGTTCGATCAGGATAGAGCAAACAGGGGCATGGCTGAACAGAGGGCCCCTGTTTGGCGAAATAGGGCCGAACAGGGGGGGTTTAGGGTTATGGTTTAAATTGATTGATTTTTGATTGTATAGGGCGATGCTTCAACTAAAGGCAGCATGATTAGCTTTGAATGTGTGATGGATTACACAAATAAATTTACAACTTATGAGGTTTGATAATTTTGATTGCAATTATTTTATTAGTTGACTAAGTAATGTATAAATTATTTACGATATTAAACTATTTATTGTGTAGATATTCAAGAGTAGAGAAGACTTGTGTAATTAGTGTTGGGAAGCTGGGAGGAGGATATATATGCGTTTATGGTGTATATGCTAAAATAGTTGGTGTTGTAAATTGTATATGGTGTTTATGGTGTCTATGTTCCAAATAATTACAGTGAAATGTACATATGCTACAAGATAAAATATATAACAGTGGGGGTCCTCATGCTACAAGATCAAATACGCACGCTATTATTCAAATTGTTTGTTTCTAATTAGCTCTTCATATATATTTAAGCTCTACATGTCTTTTCTATTTATCTTCTAAGTATTGAAGACTTCTATCTAGGACTAAAGTAACTAGTAATCAACTCTATTTGTCTAGTATTCAACCTTTGTTTTAAGTTAAGATATATAAATTTTTCTAGCTTTTTAAGATTGATATTATGATATTTTATTTTGGAGCGACATATAAGAGTTCTTCTTGACTAAAGTCAATAATATGAAAATCCAACTATAAGCCTTTTTAATAAATAAACAATGTAAAAAAGCTAGCTGCTAGTGGAAGCTAACTATAATACATAATTTTCAAATGGTGATAACACATAAATACGGCTATTATCAAATGATAGTTTAAAACCCAGTCTTAAGACTAGGTTTTAGGATAGCTAAGCATGGATTAGTGGACAAATGGGTTGGTCCCTCAGGGGCCCAAAAAAGAAAATTGGCTAAAATAAGGAAATGAAACCTAAATAGGCGAGTTCATGTGGTATTAAAAACTTGAGTGCAAGTTAATTAGTTCTGATGTAAAATTATTTTTGGGGTATTTCAATCTCCCCTCTTATAAAGGGATATCCTCATCGCATGTTGTATGCTAATTAAAATCTATCTTGAGCTCAGTCGTTGGTGTTACAAGGATGGTTCAATGCTATGGTAAAACTCGACCACTATCCCATAACAACATTTTTCTCCTATCCACCAACATAAAGATAGCATTTTTCTTCTGTCCACCAACATAAACTTTCGTATACTTGGGTTGGCTTTGATACCATTTGTAATGTTTCAAACCCACCTGCTGGTCCAGCTAACTTTCTAGTAGTTTGTATCCATGTGCCCTTAAAAACTCAAGTGCAAGTTAATCGATAGCAGATAAATTTAAGTTATAAGCTATTCAAACTTTTTGTTCCCAACCGATGTGGGACCATTCGAGTATTACAACTACCCTACTAATAATTCATTATAAATGCTTAGGGCCTATTTGAATTAGCTTCTCAAAGTTACTGGGATGCTTTTAAGTGACTATTGCCCAACAATCATGTAAGATAGCTATTGGCCAGTATCTAATCCAAATAGGCCTTTAATCATTACAAAACATAGAGAGCTAATGCTCATGACAAAACATCCATTGCACAATACCCTCAGTTAGAACTCTCCCATCATAAATTAAACTTCCTAATTATAAATATAATGTTTAGTACAATTGATGCCACCAAAAAATAAACAAGCCCTTTATCCCTCATACGATGCATATCAATGCGATGTTGTAGTCAAGATTTTCATCAATAAATTGTTGCACTTGTCTGGCATAGGCACACAAAAGAGGATCAAATTAGAGAAAAATCCATAAGCACCATGTGCCTATGAGCAAAAGGAAAAATGAGGGTAAAAAATGAGCCAAGAAAGCAATCATTCGGCCAAAAAAATAAGCTAAGACATCAAGCGGAGGAGGACAATTATGTTATCCCATATCCTATACAACCAAGAAGTCTTCTAACCCGATTTAAGGGTATCCAGGAGGTCCTTAACCAAGCCTTTTCTTCATAGATGCATCGTGTGGCATCCTCCACATATTTATTGTTTTCTATCATGCAAGCACCATCATCGAATGCTCCAATATCTTGGCTATCAATTGAAAAAAATAGAGTTCTTAACAAGAGAGAAGGGAGCTCTCAACTGGATGGGATAGAGCTCTCAACCAGATAATGTAGCCCTAAAAACACACCATTATCTCAATTCATGGATAGATAACGATACCATTTTTATCACCAAAATGGTTAGCACATGACTTGCACATGCTAACAAATTAAACACTATCTGCATCCAATTAGATGAAGGGTTTTAAGTGTAATAACAAAAAAATCCTAGGGTTTATTTTAATGTTTTACAAATTCTAGTGTTCAAATTGATCCCCCCCCCCCCCCCCCCCCCGAATCAAAAAAAAAAAAAAAAACTATAAGGTCCATATTGTAATTATCCCTAGATACAATAAAACTAATGATAATCCAATAATAAATATAATAAAACTTTTGAAACTAACTAAATCTTTCAAAATTTGAATTGACTACATGTTAATCCCAAAGCAAATATAATTTAAACATCGTAATAAACTATATTTTTGTCAACAAAATCACTTTATAAAAATTTTAATGTTCTCTTTGATTCTAAAAAACTAAAATTGTAAAGGTTTGACAAAATTGTAAAGGTTAATTAAGTCAATTCAACAAAGATCAGGATCTCAATCTAAGCTCATTGTACAATTTTTATCCATATTTTCCTATATCTTAGTCTTTGAGAAAGAGAAATAAGAAGAAAAGTAAGCTAAAAGATCAAAACCATAACTAAAAGAATCAAGCAATAAAATAAAAGGGATTTTAAATTATTTATGGATATATGACACAAATAATTTATTTAATAAAAGTAGGATGGATTAGATTGATGACTTCATATAGAGGCTAAGGTCCTTAAATCATATTATTTTAAGTGTGCTAGCATCTTAATAGTAGAACATATCTTAAGGTTTCGATCATTAGTATAAAACTTCCCATCATCTAAATTGAAAAGAATGTAACTATTTAAGACTTACACCACATGTACTTATCATGATCAAAGTAGGTTTCTCACAATAAAAAAAATATAGTTCCTCAAAGTTGTACATAAATCACTTTTCCAAAGAAATATCATAAAATTACACCAAGAGTATTTGAATACTGATGTGGCTGATCATCTCCTCTGGGCGGCAGCATAACGCCCTGCGCAATTCCTGAAATCAAATGATTTGATAACTCATTTTTGGGGCATCGACACTCTTGCCTCGGCCCCTGATTTTCCGGCCTTTGGCTCTGGCTCCGGCCTCCAGCTTCGGCCTCTGGCTCCGGCTCCAGCCTCCAGCTTCGGCTCCGGCCTCCAGCTCCGGCCTTTGGCTCCGGCTCCGACCTCTAGTTTCGGCTCCAGCCTCTAGCTCTGGCTCCGACCTCCAGTTTCGGCCTCGCTCTCGCTTCGGCCTCTGGCTTTGGCTCCGGCCTCCAGCTTCGGCTCCGGCCTCTAGCTCCGACTCCGGCCTCCAGCTCCGGCCTCCAGCTTCGGCCTCTGGCTCCGGCTCTGGCCTCTAGCTTCAGCTCCAGCCTCTGGATCCGGCTCTGGCCTCCAGCTCCGGCCTTCAGCTTCGACTCCGGCCTCCAGCTCTGGCCTCCAACTTCAGCTCCAACCTCTGGCTCCGGCTCCGACCTTCGGCTCCGGCATCCAGCTTCGGCTTCGGCTTTAACTCGGGGCCTTATGTTGTATGCTTTCCTAGCATAGTAAAGCCAACCTTGGATATCAGACCCTGGGATTCGAGACATCAACTATCGCATATCTCGCTCGCCGAAATTACGGGCAAGTGCTAACACACGCCGCAGGTGCCGATATGCACGACACCCATTAGCAACAGCCCAACAACCTGCCGTTCACAGAGCTCATCCTAACAAGAAAGATTCGACGCCTCCAACAGAACGAGGTAAAAGGAACCCCCGGACAGGTATAAAAGGATGACCCCGAGCTTAGGGTGGGGGATCTTCTTCTTCTTCTTCTTCTCCTTTAAAAAAATACACATGCAATACATTACTGTTGAACAAGCTCGCTAACTTGAGCGTCGGAGGGTCCCCGCCAGAATCACCGGCCTGGGGCTTCTTGCAGGTCCCTGAAGGAAGAAGGCAATTTTTCCACTTCTTTGGAGGTCCCCGAAGATCTCACCACACCCGGTGCTCATCACAAGTGACTTGGCAGCAACAGATTGGCGCGCTAGGAAGGGGGGCCACCCATGTGGTAGGCAAAAGTTCTCCCTGTGACCCCATTGCTTCTACAAGAAAGACGATGGTGACAACGTGAGCTCAGGAAGCTTCCACCAGCCATGCCGTGGAACGCCTTCCGCGGATTGAACAATCGGAGGCCAACCTCCATGTTCTGCCCCCTACACCACCACAGATGAACCAGTCCGATCGGCTTGATGTTCTGACTCATCAGGTATAGGACCTGATGACGGTGGTGTGGGGATTACAGGAACACTGCTTTGCCACCACGCCTCAGCCCCCTCCGCCTCACGAAGGGGGGCAGGGAGCAAATTAATCTCATCGGGGCGGGACTCCACCTGAGGCCTCCCACCACTCGCCCCCTGAACCTCATCGCCGGGAGACTTCAAAGCGACAACGGTCTCTCTCCCGTCATTCTGATCGTTCTCACTGGCGGCCTGATGAGAAGGAGCCAAGACGGGTGTACTCCTTGCACCGGCGGTCTTCCCCTGGCTTCATCTTCTGACTCCTCTAAATACGACACCAATAGGAAGGCCACTCGTCGGGCCGAACAGCGGCTCGATGAGTATCATCAATGGTTGGAGGAGCTTAGTCACCGAATCACCAACCCTCACAGGACGGACTACGATCACTGTCCCCCGCTCTCCCATTGCATCATGGAGGAGCCGGTTTCGTCCCGGTTTCGTCTTCCCCAGTTGGACTCGTACGACGGCATGATAGACCCTCTGGACCACTTGGAAAGCTATAAGGTTCTCATGCAAGTCCAGGGAGCGACGGACTCCCTCCTGTGTGTCATCTTTCCTGCCACACTTCGTAAGGCGGCGCGTGCGTGGTATTCTCGCTTACCACCGTGCAGCATCAATTCCTTCCGATAGCTCGAGCGATCTTTCCTGGCCCACTTTGATGAATGCCGAAAGATCCCTCGAGTGGCCGATAGCTTTTTTGCTGTCCAGTAAAGGAGTGGCGAGATCCTGAAGGACTTCGTTGCTCGGTTCAAGGAGGTGGTGCTGGAGGTGTATAACTTGGATGATTTTGTAGCCACTTTGGCCCTGAAGCGAGGACTTTGTCCTTCTAGATTCGCCTATTCCCTGGATAAGAAGCCTCTTGGCTCCTATGCTGAGCTTCTAATCTGGGCGCAGAAGTACATTCACGTCGACAAAGCTGACTCTTCTAGGAGGGAGGCTGATAAAAGTTTCAGCAAAAATCGGCATCCATGGAGCCTGCTGGAGCACGGTCCAGGAAGCCTGAGCCTCCCCATCGCTCAGACCATCGGCCTCAGACGCTTATTCCCAAGGAGCAGTTCACCCCCCTCTTGGCTCTGATATCCCACATCCTACTGGAGATCGAGAGGAGCCCTACTTTCATGTCCACCTCCCATGAAGTCAGGGATCCCCCGCAGCAAAGAACTTTACTGCCGGTATCACCGAGACTACGGTCATGACACTGAGGACTGCTGCCATTTGAAGAAGGCCATCGAAGAGCTTGTCCAGCGGGGTCTCTTGGTTAAGTTCGTTCGAAGAGGGAACCTACCTGCTCCTGGTTCATCGGCGCCTCCTGCGCTTCAAACCGGCGTCAACAATGCCCCTATGGAAAAGACAATAGCCATGATTTCCTGGGGGGCAGGCAGCAGCTCGAAAAGACGATGAGAGGGGGTAGATTCTGTAATTCTTTTCTTTAGGAAGGACTTAGATGGGGTAGTTAATAAGCATGACGACAGCGTCGTCGTGTCCATGACCATAGGCAAACATCCTGTAAAAAGAATTTTAGTGGATAGTGGAAGTTATGTGGATGTTTTGAGCTACGAGGCCTTTGTTCAGATGAATCTGTCAAACTCCTCCCTTCGACCCATCACCACGCCTTTGATGGGCTTTACTGAAGATTCTATGAGCGTCGAAGGGGAGATCGCCCTCCCTGTCATGGCTGGGACTCCACCGCGTCAGAGTACGGTAGTCATAAATTTCCTGGTGGTCCGGGTCCCGTTGGCTTACAACGCTATCCTGGGAAGGCCGAGCTTGAATTTGCTGGATGCCGTTATCTCCACCAAGAGATTGTTGGTGAGGTTTCCTACCGACGAAAGGATCGGAGAAATGAAGGGAGAGCAAAGCCCACCACCGCTTTGCTGCCACTTATCCCCCAATCCGCTAGAGGCGGTGTCGGCAGTAGCGCCTGAGCCACTTGACCTCCGAGAATTGTGGAGGAGAGGAGAGCTAGCCGAGCACCTCCTAACCTTCCCCTTGGGAGAGGACCCAACGAGGACCGTCCAGGTTGGAGCGTTGCTTCCGGAAGAGGCACGCGATCAGCTCCTCACTTTCCTGCGTGCCAACGCCAACATCTTCGCATGATCATCATCAGACATGCCACGCATCCCTGAGAAGATAATCACCCATCGGCTCAACCTCAAGCCAGAGTGCCGGCTGGTTCGATAGAAGAAAAGGAGCTTTGCTCCGGATAGATAGAAAGCTATCGATGAGGAAGTTCGTAAGCTGATAGCTGCAGGCCACATTCGGAAAGTTCACTACCCTGAATGGTTGGCCAACGTTGTGATGGTCCGTAAGACTAATGGGAGCTGGAGGATGTGCGTAGACTTCACCGACCTCAACAAAGCATGCCCCAAGGACAGCTTCCCGTTGCCTCGGATCGATCAACTGGTGGACGCTACATCTGACCATGAGACCCTTAGTTTCATGGACGCCTTCTCCGGATACAACCAAATCAGGATGAACCCGGTGGATGAGGAAGCTACCTCCTTCATAACTGAGAAGGGATTGTGCTGCTACAAGGTAATGTCGTTTGGACTGAAGAACACGGGGGCCATTTACCAAAGGCTAATAAACAAAGTCTTCGAAGACCAGATTGGGAGCAACATGGAAGTGTACGTGGACGACATGCTGACAAAAAGTGTCCATGCCACTAGCCATATTGCCGACCTAACAGAGACATTCGACAACCTCCACCGATATCAGATGAGGCTGAACCCACACAAATGCGCCTTTGGGGTGACAGCCAGCAAATTCTTGGGTTTCATGGTGATCCAACGAGGAATCGAGATGAACCCTGATAAAGTTCAAGCCATCTTGGACATGAGGTCTCCCACCAATAAGAAGGAAGTGCAGCACCTGACGGGAAGGGTGGCGGCCTTGAGCCGCTTTTTGTCCAAGTCCGCTGAGAAGTGCCTGCCTTTCTTCAAGGTGCTCCGTAGGGCCAATGGATTCGAATGGACGAAAGAGTGTCAGAAGGCCTTCGAGGGACTGAAAGAATTTCTATCCATCCCGCCGCTGCTGTCCAAGCTAACGGGTGGAGAAGAACTTCTTCTATACCTCGCGGCTTCTTCCGAAGCTGTCAGTTCCGTGCTGGTTTGCATGGACACCAACGGCACACA
This sequence comes from Calamus simplicifolius, assembly GCA_900491605.1. Taxonomy (NCBI): domain Eukaryota; kingdom Viridiplantae; phylum Streptophyta; class Magnoliopsida; order Arecales; family Arecaceae; genus Calamus; species Calamus simplicifolius. Next base: position 112,764 of record UESW01001343.1, on the reverse strand, counting down.
AAAGCTGGTGTATTACTCTAGCAAGATGCTCCACGATATAGAGACCAGGTACTCAAAGATTAAGAAGATTATCTTCGCGCTGATTGTATCCGCCCAGCGCCTCCGATCATATTTTCAAGCTCATCCGATCGTAGTGGTCACGGACCAACCTCTCAAGGCGATTCTCGCTCGCCCGGACATCTCGGGCCGACTGGCGAAGTGGGCACTTAAGCTGGGAGAATTTGACCTATCTTTCCGTCCTCGGTCAGCCATGAAATCCCAGGTCCTAGCAGATTTCTTGGTCGAATGCACCTGGGGCGAGGAGCAACCCGAAGAGGCCCCTGCAAACCCCTCAACTCCTGGGATCGGAGATGATGAATGGATCCTTCATGTGGATGGAGCATCAAATTCTCAAGGGAGCGGGGACTCATTCTGGCCAACCCGGACGGAGTTGTAACCGAGTGCGCACTCCTCTTTCTCTTTCCAGCCACCAACAATCAGGCGGAGTATGAAGCCCTACTGTCTGGAATAAGATTAGCCCGGGAGCTCGGGGTGAAGCGCCTCAGAGCATTCACTGACTCCCAGCTGGTCACTGGCCAAATCACAGGAGAATATGAAGCCCGGGATCCTATCATGTCCCGCTACTTGAGTATGGTGCAGTCGCAAGCTTCTCTCTTAACCTACTTCAATTCAGCTACATTCCTCGAGGGGAGAATGCTAGAGCAGACGCCTTGTCCCATCTTGCCACCTTAACTGGCGGGATGTTGGAAAGAGCTTACATAGAGCATCTGGAAGCCCCAAGTACCGAAGCAACAAAAAAAGCCCTACCAGTTGAGCAAGAGCCTTCCTGGATGGATGCTTATGTCCAGTACCTTACCAACGGTACCCTCCCCGAAGACCCAGCTGAGGCCAGGCAGCTCAAAAGATGGATCCCGAAGTTTGTTATAATGGAAGGAAAACTCTACCGAAGATCGTTCTCATACCCAGTCCTCAGGTGTGTCGGCCCCACAAAGGTGGATTACATCCTGCGGGAGATATATGAAGGCATATGCGGAAGTCATTTGGGGGGCAAAGCTCTGGCATACAAAGCCTTGCGACAAGGATATTATTGGCTAACAATGAAGGAGGATTCGTCCGAGCTTGTCAAGAAATGTGACAGTTGCCAGCGCCATGCCAATATTCAATGCCAACCAACGTCCCAGCTGACCCCCCTAGCCGCACCTTGGCCCTTCGCCTAGTGGGGTATGGACATTCTGGGACCATTCCCTCCAGCCTCTGGTCAACGTAAATTCCTACTGATAGCCGTCGACCATTTCACCAAGTGGATTGAGGCCGAAGCACTCACCAAGATCACTGAAGGCACGGTGAGAACCTTTTTTTGGAAGTCTGTAGTGTGCCGGCTCGGGTTGCCGCACACCCTCGTCACTGACAATGGCCGACAGTTTGACAATGCGGCCTTCCAGGAGTTCTGCATCGGGCTGGATATTCATCAACGGTTCACCTCTGTGGGGCACCCTCAAACCAATGGCGCAGCCGAGGTGACCAATCGCATTATTCTCCAAGGACTTAGGGCTTGGTTAGATGAATGCAAAGGACGATGGGTGGAAGAGCTCCCCAGTGTATTGTGGGCCTACCACATAACGCCACGAGCACCCACTGGAGAAACTCCTTTCAGCCTGATTTTCAGATCCAAAGCCATCATCCCTGTGGAGATAGGTGTCCCAAGCCCCTGGACAGAGTTATACAGCAAAGGGGATAACCCAAGTCAACTGCGGGCCGACCTCAACTTAGTGGAAGAATTGCGAGACCAAGCGCGGCTCCGCATGGCGGCCTTCCATCAGCGGGCAGCCAGATACTATAATGCCCGAGTACGATCTAAGGCATTCCGCCCCAGAGATCTAGTCCTTCGACGAGCTAAAATATCAAAGCCGACAGAAGGAGGCAAGCTAGCACCAAAATGGGAAGGACCCTATCGTGTCACGGAGGTACTTCATTATGGAGCATACAAAGTTGAGGGGCTAGAAGGGAAGCCTCTCCCCCGCACTTGGAACGTAGACAACCTACGTCGGTATTATCAGTAGTTTGCTAATTTCCTTTAGTTTGAACCTACTTGTCAGAATACTATTCAGAATATTCTTATTGCCATGTTTTCGAGTGATCTCCCTTCTCACTCTAAGCCCGGCTCTGCGTCGGTACTCTAAGCTCGGCTCCGCGTCGGCACCTGAAGCCCGGCTCCGCGTCGGCACTCTAAGCCCGGCTCCGCGTCGGCACTCTAAGCTCGGCTCCGCGTCGGTACCTGAAGCTCGGATCCGCGTCGGCACTCTAAGCCCGGCTCCGCATCAGCACTCTAAGCCTGCTCCGCGTTGGCACTTGAAGCCCGGCTCCGCGTCGGCATCTGAAGCCCGGCTCAGCGTCGGCACTTAAGCCCGGCTCCGCGTCTGTACCTAGTTCGACTCCGCATCGGAACTTGGCTCGGTTTTGTGTTGGCGCACAAGTTCGACTCCGCGTCAGAGCTCAGTGGGACTCCGCTTCGGCATGAGTTTGGTCCAGCATTAATGCTTGTTCGACCCCCGTGTCAGCAACAAAAATTGACCTGCATCAGCTCTCTAGCTGATTTTCTGACAATGTCCATAGACAAAAGTTGTGTTGTAGTTCTTTTGCGCATAGTATTTTAGTCATAGGTTTTTGGTTCGTTTCAACTCACTCGCTAGAAGACTCGAATATGATCCAAGACACGAGCATTATGGGTCAAAGGTTTCATTAATAGAAAAATTCTACAAAACTGCCGATTTAAATCGTACTTGATGTAATACAACAAAAGTAAAAGAAACTAGGGGTCATTCGGAGCTAAGTCGTCATCCTCGAGGACGTTTGGCTCCAACCCCTCGATCCCTTCGAGGCCGTAGAGCTTTTGGATTTTCTCCTTGCAGTCATGGAAGCCGCCTTCGTATGCAAATGCCGTCGACTCGGCCAATTCCTTGTTAAAGGCACCAGACTTCCGAAATCCTCTACGGCTTCAGTGGCTCACTTCTCCGCCTCGGAGGCTTTCTGCTCGGCCTCGGCGACCTTTTTCTCAGCCTCGGCAATCTTCTTTTCGGCTTCGGTCACCGCGGCCTTTAGGTTTGCAATCTTGGCATCGGACTGGCGGGCGATTTCCTCCGCATTCTCAGCTATCTCCTTGGCAGCACCTATTTCAATGGTGGCGGAGTGTAGTCGGTTCTTCAACATGTACACTTCCGACTCCGTCACCTTCAATTTCTCCTCTGCCATCCTCTATTTCTCTTCGGCCACCTGAGCATTATCCAGCTCATTGGCTGCCTGACGTTGGGCCACTTCCAGCGCCTCTTCTGCCCTCTCTGCCCTTAGCTGGAGGGCTTCGGCTTCGGCCTCGGTCTTTTGCACCCGAGCAGTTTGTGCTCGGGCATCCTCCAGGGCCATCTCCGCCCTCTCAGCCCTAGCCCAGATTTCTCAAATTTCCTCTACCGAGTGATCAAGAATGGCTTTGGCATGGGACCAAAGGCCCCTCATGGCAGTCATAGAATTCAACGCCTGGGCAGATTGTCTAGGTTAGACGAAGAAACAATCTAAAAAAAAATCGAGAATAGAACAATACTTACCCAAAGATGTGCCACGGACACTTCTCGGAAGAATGTGGCCTTCCCTTGATGTTGAAGAAATCCCTGCAGCTCAGGCACGGATGCCTGGTCCAATGTCTGCTCAGCCCAGCGGCTGTAGCGCATCAAAATCGACTGGAAAGAAGGATCGACGCCACTCCCCTCCGCTGACTTGATGGCCGCGGGTGAGGACTCCGCCTCCGATTTTGCTCCCCCAGCACCTCTGCTGGTGGAGGCGCCTCGGTTGTTGCCCCTTCAGGAGGTAGGGCGGCTTCTTGAGTCGGCTTTGTAGTTGAATGGACTGGCTCCGCTTCAACAGCTTCGGGCGGGGTGACGGTGCTTTAACACCTCACTCCGGAGAGGTATCGAGCAGAATAATGGGAGGGGAGCCTGCGCTGGTGAGGGAAAATCCCTTTCTCCCGCCTCACTCCGCCCTAATTCCTCGCCGGTCTCGGCCCTTACCGCTTCACTCCGTACGGCCTCGTCGGCTTGGGCTCCTGCCGCCTTGCGCCCGCGCGAGGGCTCCATGACCTCGGCCCTTCTAGCCTCAGCCCTCTTGGCAATCTTGACGATGGCCCTCCTCTCGGCAGGGGCCCCATTCCCCTTGACTTTCCTCTTTCTTGTAACAGCTTGTTTTATCTCGCGAAGTGATGGTGCCATTCCTGTATCAAAAAATAAGAAGGAAGAGTGTTAAAAAAAAGGAGAGAAAAGAAAAAAAAAAGGAAAAAGATAAGGGGCGAGTAATCAACCACTCACCACTGGATGGAATAATGCCGGCGAGACGAGGTTTTCTTCGGTCAGTAGCTGGTTGCATCGGGGGATATCAGCAGTCAGAAGCTACCCAAATACCATTCGATCCCTCGGGAGTATGGAAGAGTCCCTATTGGCATCGTATTTGGTGTTCCCCAGTTCCCGCTTACCCCCTCGACATTAGCAAAAAAGAACTTATCTTTCCATCCTTTGATGGAAGTGGGGAGATATAATTTGAGAATCCTAGTGGGTCTAGGGGTAAAGGACCACCAACCCGCCTGTTTGCGGAGAGTATAGAAACTACGGAATAAGGAGATGCTGGCCTCTATACCTTGAAGGTGGCAAAGTACCATAAAGCCAACAATGGTTCGGATGGAATTAGGGACTAAGTGGGAGGGCGTCAAAGAGTATCTATCCAGGAGGTTGAGGATGAAAGGATGGATGGGTAACCGGAGTCCGGCCTTAAAGAAAGCCCCGTACACGACAATCCTCCCGGAACGGGAAGAAGTTATCCTATCATCGGGAGTGGGGTAGGACAGACGCATGTTGGGAGGAAAATCGTACTTGGCTCCGAGGTTTACTATGTCTTGAGCAGACATAATGGAGGCAGTCCATTCGGGGGACTCCTTGACAATGCTAGAGGGACCGGCGATGGTCGGATGGCGCGGGGTGGGGCACATCCGGTGGCCAGATGGTTCCCAGCTACGGGACATCCGGTCGTTCGCCGCCGTTCTAAGGAAACGTGGTCGGAAGATGAAGTGGTCCACTGAGTCAGTGGGGAATCAGAAGGTTGGGAAGGAACAGGGGAACAATCCCCAAAATCAGAAATAGAACAAGAAGGTGAAGAAGCCATGGGGACTAACCTGAAGAGCTTGAACTGGGATTGAAGGAGAAAGAGCTGGGGGGGGGGAACGGAAACCAGAGATGAACGAGCGCTTGCGGATTCAAGGTAAGAAATTGTAATGCAAGAAAAGGTGAAGATTGGAGGATAAGGATGATTTTTTCTTTTATAACCCCATTTCAAATCATCCCGTCGTTGTCCGATCTGGCCATGTATCCATTTTCTACTGGAAACCACTTCGGCAGCCACTCAGCAGAGAAACACGAAAAACACCACCAATAAAGAGGCGGCGGTGACATTACCGCAATGATGACGCCCACCTTTTTACAACTTCTCGCCTGAGGAAAATCTTCCCAATCCCAATAGCCTGAACAGACGAAATAATGGCACAGAGGTCAGCCACCTGGTGGATATTAACACCCCTTTCGCTGGCAACTATACGCCCACCCATCTCAAGGGTGGGGGGCATCTGATATGGCTGATCACCTCCTCTGGGCGGCAGCATATCGCCCTGTGCAATTTCCGAATCAAATGATTTGATAACTCGTTTTTGGGGCGTCGGCACTCTCGCCTCGGCCCCTGATTTCCCGGCCTTTGGCTCCGGCCTCCAGCTTCAGCCTCTGGCTCCGGCTCCGGCCTCCAGCTTCGTCTTCGGCCTCTAGCTCTGGCTCCGGCCTCCAGTTTCGGCCTCGCCCTCGCTTCGGCCTCTGGCTTCGGCTCCGGCCTCCAGCTTCGGCTCGACCTCTGGCTTCGGCTCCGGCCTTTGGCTCTGGCTCCGGCCTCCAGCTTCGGCCTCTGGCTCCGGCTCCGGCCTCCAACTTTGGCTCCAACCTCTGGCTCCAGCTCCGGCCTCCGGCTCCGGTATCCAGCTTCAGCTTCGGCTTTAACTTGGGGCCTTATGTTGTGTGCTTTCCTAGCATAGTAAAGCCAACCTCGGATATCGGACCCTGAGATTCAAGACATCCACTACCGCATATCTCACTCGCCGAAATCACGGGCAAGTGCTAACACACCCCGCAGGTGCCGATATGCATGGCACCTATTCAGCAACAACCCAACAACCTACCGTTCATACAGCTCATCCTAACAAGAAAGATTCGACACCTCCAACAGAACGAGGTAAAAGAAACCCCCGGACATGTATAAAAGGAGGACCCCGAGCTTAGGGGGGGATCTTCTTCTTCTTCTCCTTTAAAAAATATACACGTAATACATTCCTGTTGAACAAGCTCGCTAACTTGAGCGTCGGAGGGTCCCCATCGGAATCACCGGCCCGGGGCTTCTTGCAGGTCCCTGGAGGAAGAAGGCGATTTTTTCACTTCTTTGGAGGTCCCCGAAGATCTCACCACACCCAGCGCTCATCACAAGTACTTGGCAGCAACAAAAACTATTTCCAAATCCAAATTTTCTTATGTAAATATTTTTTTCATAAGCAATGTATGATCATTTTCCAAAGCAATTGTTAAATTATCAGTCCAATCAACCAATCAATTTGGATGGAAAAATAGAAAGAAAAAATTTTAAAAACAAACCAAGTTAACTCGTTGACGTCAACTCAACATCACATTCATTGAGTCGACTTAAGTGAAACTAAGTTGGGACTCAAAACCTATTTAGAATTGAAGAAGAAATAGAAGAAAAAAATCTTCAAAAGGTCTGCAAAGAATCTAACTTCGAGGAGGATTAAGAGAGCCAAAATCCACTAATTCTCTTTCTATAAACACCCCAAGTTCAACATTGAATGAGGTAAATCTCTATTAATGCATAATCTATTGACACATGGCTGTCTACCATAGCTACTGGTCAGCATCATGTTAGCATCCAATTAGACCTAGATGGAATAGATTCCGAAGAGTCCAAGGTGGAAAAGAGTCTCCGTGGCCACAAAATTTCAAGCTAATTAGGAAAGCTCATATCTGCTCATAAAAGGAGGTTTGATTTGATCTTGTGTATTTTCTATATTCAATCTCTACTTCTTTTTAGAAACTTCATGCTTCAAAGATCTCTTCTAAGCCGCCGCCACCAATAATCTCATTCTAATTTATGAGTTAAAGGGTCCCTTGCTAGGATAGATCTTGAAGATGCTTCATTGCTTTCTTTTCTTTGTACAACCTAGCAAATACTATCGATCTTTAAAGTCTTTTTATCTAAAGAGATCCTTTCTATAAGTCATTAGCCATCTTCCTCATGCTATTGCTACTAGAAGATGCCTTTAGATTTGAACAATATTAGATTGGCACCATTTATAGGAATAGAAGGAAAGGAAGCTGAAACTATGCCATTGGAAAACAATAAGATTGCCCACTTAGACTAGCATTTGTGGGGCCTATTGGCAACAGTTGCACTAAATTTACATCCAGATTGCCCACTCCACTGCCTTTGAAAGCAATCATGGTCGATCAGTTTAAAGAATTGCAACAACAAGTTCGAGTCCTCACTGCTTTGGTCCATAACTTGATTCCCTATCAATAGCTAGCACTGCCACTACTAGATCATCAGGATCTGACCCCAATGAATCTTCAAGGGATCAAGAGATATTGGAGAGAGGCGTGGGTGGAGCTAGCACCACAGAATCTCTAGTTGCCTCTTAAAGAGCTATATTGGAGGATCCTAATTTGAAGAAGCAACTTGATGATATAAACAAGCATCTTAGAGGGTGATAAAAGAAGTCCAAAGGAAGCCAGATCTTCTAGATGACTTTGATATGAAGATGGATCTTCTTTTCATAGTGAAGATCATGAAAGAGCTTCCTTACAAATTTAAGATGTCTCAAATATAGCAGTATGATTCTTTGAGTGGTTTCAAAGATTTTTTGGGAGCCTAAGACTCTGATAATGATTCAAGAAGCCTCAGATGTGATCATAGATGGGATGTTTCCTATCATCATAAAGAAGGCAATTCAAACTTGATACCGTAGCCTTATACTAAGGTCGATTACCTTGTTCAAGGAACTCAACTGACAATTTCTTGGCTATATCATTAATAGTGCCAGCAAGAGAAAGTTTAGTATGAGTATGATACTATTGAAACAATGAAAGGGCAAGCCTCTATGAAATTACATTTAAGTACTTCTATGATGAAGCTTTTAAAGTTAAGGGTTTGCAATAATCCATTGCAATTATTGCTTGTGCAACCACTCCTTGATTCTCCGTTCAGCTTCTTCTTGAGTAAAAGGGTGCTAAAGGAGATGGCCAAGTTGTTGAGCCAAATTAAGAATATATTAGGGCTAAGGAAGCTTTCAAAGGAAAGCATGAGATAACAACCTCAAGCTTGAACAAGAAGCATTTTGATCAAGGAGATCAGAAAGGAAGAGATAAAAAACAAAACAAGTATAGGGTCACATTGATATGGCCAAGCAACCCACCTCGGTACAAAGATAAGTTCACCTACTGAACACCTTAAAGTAACAAAACTTGCTAGAGATTAAGAACAAACCCTGCCTCCAACAGCCTAAAAAGATGAAGGGAAACCCAAAAAAATCACAATCATGATATCGAGGAATGTAGGTGGCTAAACCCATTTAAAAAAGCTGCCTTGGAAAGTATATTCAAGGTGAAGTAAGCCCCTCAAGGACTAGATGCCAATGCCGAAGAGAAGCATTAAATACCCAAGACTACAACCGACATATTATTGGAGTAATAAATATCATCTTTAGAGGATTGACCGCTAAATGCCTTGCGTTGAAGATTAGGAGCCCAAGAACCAAATATTAGCTAGGCCATCTTATTCTTAGACAATGACCTATGCCAGATCCAAATGTCCCATGAAGATGCTTCCGTTATCACCATATTGATGAAAAGGATTATTATCGATAATAAGAGTTTGGTTAATGTCCTTTTGCTTGTAAGAATATAGGGTTAGGTAGTAATCTATTGAATTCCTTCAACACTCCACTAATTGGATTCTTTGAAGAACCAATTCTAATTGAGGGGACTATTAATCTACTAGCAACTATTCGACTAGAGTTATATTGTACCATAGTCATACTTAACATTCTAATAGTTAAACTTCCTTCAGCTTGTAATGTTTAGCATGAAGCCAATGAAATGGAATAGATCTAACATTACTTCAATTGATACATTTTCTTAATAATGAGCATAAAGAAGGTATATGTTTCTCAATTGATATATATATATATATATATATATATATATATATATATGTATATATATATATATGTATATATATATATATATATATATGTATATATATATATATATGTATATGTATATACATATATATGTAGAAGAAAGTTTGCATCTCTATGAATAATAAGAAGCATCATAAAATCTACATATTTCTTAATAATAAAAAAATTATATGTTGAAGAATGCAACTCATTTACAAGCAATTTTTTTATAAAATAATATATTTTTTAAAAAAAAAATATCAGAAATAATGTTGTTTCAAAATAATTTCTAGAAATGATATAATTTTTGTCATCTCTAATGCTACGTAAGCCCAACCATTTTTTTTTAATGACATGGGTAGAAAATGTCACTTGAAGTGACTTCTAGTAATAATTTCTCCTTAATCTTATCTATTTTAAAATCATCACTTGAAGTCGTGATTTCAATTTGAAATCATCATTTGAATTGGCAATTTATCATTATCATTGGCAATCCTCAAGAAATTGAAAAATTTCTGTCAATCTGTCATGAAGTCAACCATCCACGGATTTATGAAGAAATATGTCACTTTAGACATTCGAAGTCCACAATTCAGTTGCTGACTTTTGGAGAAATTATCACTCCAGATGATTATTACAGGTTGCCTAATTGCTGAAGACGAAAAATCAATTGCAGTGATAAATTTTACAAGTATGAAACAAAAGTTGATGAACCCATTGCCGACATTATTTGAAGCTCACAAGCATGGGTTAAGCTAGGAACTTGATGAAACTTGCAAGTTATGTGACTGAAGTTGGCCAACTGATTGCCTTCTTCAAGCGAAGCCGGCAACTGGATTGCCATTTTTACTTGAAGTCAATCACCGGATTGTCACTTTAACCGGATCGTAACTTGAATTAATGATTTTAGCCTACATTAGCAAAAAAAACAAAAGACTTTGCCAGCACAGCATCTCACATGATGAAAGCTATATATTTCCAAAAATAATTGAAAAATTAATTATTTATGGAGATAGTTTGAAATTTTTATTTTTTTTGGAAATAATTTCAAAATTAAATCATTTTCCAAAATTATTTTAAAAATACATAGGTGTTATTTTGAAAAAAAAATCCTATAAGATGTATTTTGTGATGAAGTTAGTTGGACAAGACATACAAGATGATGACAACTTATCATTTCATATATTACCGATCATTTGGCATGTCGAAGTGATACAATTTTGGTATCATTACAAGATTTGCTAGGCAAACAATGATATCTCTTACAAGATTTGCTAGGCAAACAATGATATCTCATAACTTAAACAGGTCACTGTAACAATTAAAACTCATATGTATCCCGTTTCACTCATGATTTGTTGCGGGCGCATAGCCATTACACTACCTATGATAAAAGGTATGGCTTTATTTGATTCTGATTGATTCTGTTCTCTCATCAGGTTCTTGAATAAAAAGAGATCCTGATGCAAATTATGATTGTTTGTTTGTGGATGGATCAGAAGTAGATAACTCAGCATACATATCTGCAATTGCCTTTGCGAAATAAGCCTTTGCTTGAGGCCTCTTGACCTGGGAACAAATTAACATTTAGATCACAGTATATCTTCTTACAACCATGATATGTATTATATGAAGAAAATTAGGTTGAAGGGACATACCTTGAACGTTGGAGTGAGAAGGCCGTTTTCCAAAGTGAATGGCTCTGATGTCAAACTAACTGCTTTGGCAAATTCAAAACCTCTCAGCTGTCACAGGTGGAGAATAAAATGTCAAGACCAGAAACAATGGGGAAAAGTAGGCTGTGTGAGGTAGGGGATATGGAGTTACCTGAGCTTGCATCCCAACAGCATTCATCTCAGCAAGGACAGCAGCTCTCGCTCTTGGATTGGCACATAGCTGTGTTAGATCTTCATACTGCAAAGAATATATAAAATAGGCATTTTAAATGCTCAGAAGCGTAGGCAATAAAAATTTGTATTCCACAGCAGTACAGGGCTCATGCTCACACATGGTAAAGTTATCTACATATTATAAATCAACATCTGAATCTGTCTTTTGACTCAGTGAAATACATGGAATTATGATCTTCTGGAAGGAACAGATAATCACCGATGGTATGGATAATTGTTAAGAAATACAGAATTGTTATTAGCTTGCTGGTGTGTATATCAGCTTAAGGTTCAAATATTGTACGAAGGAACTAGAATTAACTAAGACAGTCACACGTGCAAGAGGTTTCTTCATCATCATGCAGAAAGCCTTCTCATTATATGAGATTGGCTGCAAAAGAAACCACAAAATGATCGAACCACAAGGCTGTTAAAACTGATTCAACCCTCTAAAATCATTAATATGAAACCAAGAAGCCAGTCAGAAGGAAAGCAAGCCTAATTAAAGTACAGATCCTTTCACAGTTAATTAAAGTCGAAATGCGTTAAAAATTTTCAATACCTCTCAACCAAGGAGAAATGCATTAAAATTTTCCAATACTTGGCAAAGCATCTAGATTAAGAGGGAGGAAAACAAGGACTCATACAGGGAACAATCAGTTAAATCAAAATACAATCTGAAATACAAAGTAAAAAAATTTACAAACAGTTAGTAATGGCTTCAACAATGACACAAGATACAATGGAGTGTTACTGTAATGACTATTACTTAGTGTCAATATGCATAAATTGAGTTACAAAGAGGCCATAAATGGAACCCCTATCACTTGATCATAAATTGAGGCAATTAACTATAAAGCAGACTCATCTATATAATCTAAAATTTTGTTAAACAAGTTGCCCATAACAATAATGTCATGTAGAAAAGTGGAAACTTTTCTCTCTCTTGTCCATGTTATGGAGGGAATCATGCCTAGACATACATACTATAAAAGTTTCTTTGTAGGCATATCACTTTGCCACAAGTATTGTCTTTCACCCTTTTCCTCAAGGCCTATAATTAGATCCACCTCCATTACAAGCCTCCATATATTTTGCATTTGTCCGCATCCACAAATATTGAATTCAATTTTGTGCTTGAATGTTTCAAGGAATCTACATTCCACATGACTACCATTGCTTCCATGTCTTTCAGTGGCCCTTGGATAATGCCTCAATTGCTAGTTTTCCATTGGATGTTCATGTAACCATCCACCATGGTTGCATCTAGATAGCCTCTTCAAAATGAAATTCATCATAAACTTTTCTCTGCAAGATATTTGAATTTTGACTCCAAATCTTCTTTATTCAGACACTGACCTGGCATTTTTTTTCAATGCGACTTTGACAAACAACAAAATGCTCTGACTATTGTCATTTCATTTCGAATAACTATAGCTTGAGATTAAGCAGAAGCATGCACAAGCAAAAATGGCAAGCTTAACATACTATGACATCAATGAATTGATCATACAGTGTAAAAAGGCATCTCATTGTATGACGCTCCCACCATTATGGGGTCTATAAAGAGAGACGCACACAGTTCAATAACAATTGACAGTTTCCCTCCTGATCATTATAGATCATTTCTACTCTATTTACAAGTCGCATCATTTGTATTTACCCTATTTACCAGGACTTCAATCAATGACTTCTGGACATGGGATATCTAAAAAAGAAGATCCCTTATTTCATTTTCTTTTATATGGTTAATTATGATCATACCCATACAACGATACCATTTTTCGTTTATCAAATCTATCATTGAATCCATAACCCGTATCTCATATTTAACAAAATTATAAGTTACAAGATACCTAGAATAAGAAAGTTGGACTTTAGACTATTTTGGATTGGTCTAAATCGATGCAAATTGATGTAGCATAAAAAGAGAGGTGGGGGGGGGGGGGGAGGAGAGAGAGAGAGATATATATCAATTCTATCCTAACCCCTTGATCCAAGAGGACCACTAGAATTGAAGTGGACTACTCTTACCACCATGGGAAGATTTGATAGAGACCAGCAGAAAGATTCACTACAACCAAGACTTAATCAAGCATCAAAAATTCAAGAAGCCAAAACTTTTAATCCAGAAAGAATTTGGCGATATGCTTAAGACAAAAAAGTTGATGTAGGAGTCAAGATCTAGCTTTTGATCAAATTTTTTTTTATTTTTTATGGTTAAAAGACAAGGAAAGAGAAGAGAGGATATAGAAAGAGGGAAAACAAAGAGCACGAACATTACTTTCCACCCTTGATATGTATTAGATGAGTTACAGTTGATTAATGAAAGAAAAGGAGCACTTAGACCCTACTCTTGCCACTTCTCCTATTTTCTAAACTTGTTCTTGATAGATTCAATAGGGCAGGTTGGAGAAATTACTTCTTCTCAAGTAGGGAAGGTTGGAGAAATTACTTCTTCCCAATTAGATCAAGTTGGTATTAGATTTTTGATCTTCTACACCTGTAGGGACCTTGGTATAAGAAGATGCACGAGCAATACAAGCAAACCGGAGAAAGGCTATCCATGCTAGAAGTTTATTGAAGGATAGATAAGTATGGCTACTACATTTACCTCAATGGATGATGAGATCAATGGACGTCTCACACAACTAGAGAAGCTAGAGAAGATTGCCTATCTAACCAAGCTTATATCTCGATTGACAAAGGCTCCCACTCAAACACCTCCAATTCCTATGACAAAACATTCTCCAATGTTTGAAGAAGAGAATATACCATCCAATGAGAACGATGGGCAACTTGTCTGCAACTCATGCCTTGTTTGGTTGCAGTAATGGAATGCTAGTACCATTCCTCTGTTTGTTATGTGCAGTGGCACCGGTGGGAACAACGGTCAACAGGGGTAGCGGTGATGGTGGCAACAGAGACAACATTGGTGGCCATGCGTGGCTTTCGTTTTCAAAAACTTTGAAAACCAGATTATTTTTTTAGTTTCCAGTTTCCACAGTCTTTAGAAACTAAGGATTTTCATAAAACAAAAACAGAAACTAGGTTACCAAACATCATTTCTACCTCAATTTCTGTGTGTTTGATAAAGACAACTGAAAAAATGAAGTGATGCCAAATAGGGCCTTTACTCCACTTTTCAAGCCTGTTTGGACCCATTATCATAAGGTTTTCCAACAAAGGTTCAATTGAAATTGATAAAGGAAAAAAGACAGAAGTATTTCTTGATCAAAAGAGGCTGCTAGTTCATCTTATCCATCAAAACTAGAGCAGCAAACAGCTTAAAGTATAGCTCAGGCTGAATTAGGGCACTGTTGACATGAACGTAACCCAATTTCATATTCAAGTCATGGTTTTGGACCCAATCCTAAAACATTAGATGATCAGATCGGGCCGGGTCTATGGACAGGATTTTTGGTCTCATGAGTCATTCAAGTTGGATCAAGGTCAACATGATCTAGACAAATCTAAAAATGTTCAGAGTCGAGTCACGTTTATAGTTTTAGTCAAATATCTTACTACTCTTTTATAGCTAAAATATAATAATGATAATCAAATATAAAATCACTAAAAATTTTTAAATTTTTTAACGAAACTAAAAAGAGAACTTAAACCTGGATTTTCATTCAAAAACTTTTAATTTATTCCAAGTAATTATAATTCTCAAATTTACAAATAATAATTTTTCAAATATATTAAAATATTTAAGGGCATTATAAATAAATAATGAAATACAAATGTTTAAATATAATTAAGTGAAAATAGATAAGAGAAAATGTAGTTGTTGAGATTAAAAAAAATAAAAAAGAAGAAAAAAAGATTTGCTTTATATGAGAGTTCATTCAATGAATTGGGAAAAATATTAGAGTGGAGGGAAAGGAGGTTTATATGATTTGGGTTTATAGGGGTCAAGCTAAATTAGCTTCAGTTTAGTCTGGCCTATTTTTTATTAACCTAAATTAGACACAAAAGATAACAGGATAGGATGGGTGTCTAAGTTATGAAATCAACCCAACCGACAGTTCTTCAGATCAGGTCGGGTCATGAGTGCCCCAGTAAAACCGAAACTAAATAGTTCTAATGAAAATGTGATTTTGCATCCCTAAAAGATCAAGATCACGGAACCCCATCTTCCCAATCTCTCAAAATTCTCAACTATCAAAGCATTCTTTTTTCAGTAGCTCAAATTTAGGAAGAAGGTAAAAACAGATTAGCTACCCAGCCATCTAAACAGGCCCCTTCAATGAATGTTTAAATTTATCAGATCACAATCTTCAATAATAATTTATCAATTATTTAAATCCCATTATTATAAAACTGTTACCAATGTAAAATTCTATTTCTGAGTCCTCTCATAATTGGGAGTGTGAGTGCCTCAACTTCCACTAAAGGAAATGTTCATGTGATGTGATTTGTTCAGAATACTAAATTACGTAGATAACTAGCTTCATGGTCAAGAAGGAAAGGATGATATTGGTATCTTTTACAATAAACCTAAAGCAAGTGAAATGGAGATCCACCTTGATTCCTTCAGATGCAGCCCAAGACTTCAATACATCCTGCTCAACTGATACAATTGCAACTAGACAGGAGTTTAAGCTGTCACCTGTAAAAAACAAACAATAATTAATGTGCATATATTGTGAAGCTATAAATAAGCTGATAATGTTCTTAGATAGTTACCATAGACAAAACACTGAGAAATGAAGTTGCACTTGGCATAGACATTCTCAATCTTCTCAGGGGCTATGTACTCGCCCTGGGCCAACTTAAAAATATTTTTTTCCTATCATAATTTCAGAAGTGATAGATGCACAATGTCAACTATAAAGTTCATAGAAAACATTGTAGCTGACCGATTAAAGATAAAAGTAACTATCATATGCATGTATACAAACACAAAATCAAACTAACAAACCACTGCATGTAAACATAAACAAAAGCACATATATATTTAAACATGCGCACATATTTGGCCAAGAACACAAAAATATTGAAACTTTAAGAGAGGGCACATGTAAGATAACAAAAGAAGAGTTTGAAGAGTTTGAAAAGAGGGGTCCTGAATCTGCATTCTACACTTCATCACACAGTAATTTACTGTGGGCACCTCATCTTTTAAAGCCCATACACTTGTATATACATAAACAGTTGCCTTCTGTCACATATCTACTCCTTCACATTCCAAGTGGTATAGAACAAAATGCAAACAATTTGTGCATGGTTACCCCTTATTGGCAATAGGTAAAGAAAAAGAATGCATGTTCAATATGCAAGAAACATATGTCACCAAATTTCCTAGTGGTAGAAAGCATTATCCTATTTTTTTAAATGAATGTTAAGGGCTTCTTAGGTTGTTCATGGTGAACACACTCCACTTATAGCAGTGAGCACAACCCACTTGAAGTGCTATATGACTAGCACACTACCTTTCTAGTGCTTTAAGTCAAGGTTTTAAATCTACTAGGACAGACGTATCCCAGTTTTTTCACGGAATGAAACACTCCGCATTCCATCCAATCTCGATCCCTGACTCGGTCAAGTGTCTCGATTCTTGATTAGGATGCTTTTTTCTTAAAAAAATTATGTAAAGCTTTAGGTAGTATTTGATAGCCCAAAAGCTATCCCTGGATAAATGTACGGGATAGCATTTATCCAGGGGATAGCTGAGGGAATAAGCATTTTTTTTAAATTACAAGTCTGCCATCAAGGGATAACTTTAGTTGTTCCTGGGTTCCCTAGGGAATAAGTTCAGGGGATAACCCATGGTTAACCATAGTTAATCATGGGTTATCCCCTCTGGTTAATTTTTTTCAGACCTATCCCTTCTAGCTATAGCATTTGGGAATAAGGAGGGGATATCCCTCCTTATCCCCCGTATCAAACACTACCTTAGTGTTTTATTCAATTTTTTAATCATTTCTGAACTTTAAAAGTTATATCTTTATGATAAATTAGATCAATTTAAAATTGAAGCCATAATGTTTATGGTCAAGACGGATCAAGATGGGACAGCTAAGATCAGTCCTGGAATCTCTTTAGGACAAAACATCTCGGCCGTCCTGGCTCCCGTCCCGTCGAGACTTAAATCATTGCTTTAAGTAATTATAAGTTAAAATTATCTGTGGACAAGTTAATGTAAAATCAGAGGATTTCTTTTTGAAGAAAATTTAAAAGAAAAATGTCCTATTTAGTATAGCTAGCTCATTATAGCAATAGAACATGGACAAAACTTGTTAGGACGTATGCAAATCATAAGGAAACGATTGGCTCCCACTTTTCCCTTGGCATTAATAGTTGTTAGTTGGTGGTTTTTCTTTTTCTTTTCTTCTTTATTTTTTTTTTTTTTTTGTGGCATCCAATTAGGATTTTCCTAAGTGTTCCCCCAAATAAGAACAAATCTGTGTTGTAAACATAAATTTCAGATGGGCAATATACTTTCTAGCAACTATAAGCTTCTATTCCATCAACAACATGATTAGGAAAAATATTATATAGTCAGTGATTACAGAAATTCCTAGTTTTAGTTTTCCTCTATGACTAACTATCATTCTAGTGTCCACATAATATAATTCATGATAATAGGATCAGAAAATACACATATTATCACAACAAAGCATCAGCAAGGGAAAATATGCCAAGATTGCTTAGCAAGTTATGGTAACTAGATGAATTGAGCTGTAGCTGTGGCAAGCTTGGCATTCAAATTCAGACTAACAACAGACAACTGTCTGTTGGTTTTATAGTTCTATGATATGATGTTAAAGTCTATAGTAATACAAACAGAACTTGGGTCCCAATCATTTCTCTTTTAACTTTGTCTTATCTAAAGTCCTCCAACTTCACTCAATCTTTCAAGAAGCCCTATAGAGCAAGCTCAAACAACGCAGGAGAGAGACATTCAAGCGAAAAGAAATGACAAAGCAGGGAAAACAATGTCGAACAGAGTAACAGTGACTTGTCTCTTATCTGATAAAGGAGTATAACAAATTTTTCTTTACCCTGAACGAACAAAACCATTGACTAAGATCAGAGGAGAGAAATGTATAAAAGGTACAATGAGAAATGGTTAAGTATCCTTATTTTAAGGTTACTTCCCACAAAATAATATGAGTTTCCTTGTTCAATAGCAGTTTTTCTGACAGTCTTTCACACATAATAAGTAATTGTTAGTATTATTGTGAGGATGTTTCATCAAATGCATTAGAAAACCTGTAACTAACTTACACAAAAGCATTATTGTCAAACCATGATGAGATAAAAAAATTTTCTTCTATCAGAGCAACAAGGGGAGAGATCAATAAATACTAACAGGAACTTCTTTGCTATGCCTAAGACTTATTATATCATTAAAAAAATATCCTATTTTTTTGCATATAGATTTGTTTAACATTTTTTTGGAAAAAATAAAAAAGAAAAATGCTTCAGACTTTATGACCACAAGATTCACAAGACTCAGCCATCAGCACAAATTGTCCAGCATGTGATTATTTAGCCCATTGAGGCTATGATAGTTTAATGAATAGGCACACTAAAAACATTTATTCCATATAAATACAAAGTAAAGCATGAAATGAAAAGGAATTCGAAGAATTTTTCTATCAATTTTAGTTGACAAAAAATAAGGTATGCAAGCCTACCTGTCTATGATCTTTAGTCGTCCTCCAGGCAACCATAGACCTATATCCCCAGTATGCAGCCATCCATCTTCATCAATTACCTCTTTCCTGTCCAATTACTTAAACTTTTAACAAAACTAGCTTTCATATAGCATAAGTGCAAAGGAGCAAGAGGTTGAAATGAGGTCTATGTAATTACGTCTGCACATCATCTTTATAATAACCTCGAAAAACAATAGGACCCCTGACACAAATTTCTCCACGTGGATAAGGTTGATCATCTGATGTGTAGCTCATTTCAGGAACATCAACAAGCTTGATCTCTGGGAAATAAACAGAACTCAAAATAAGAAAAGATCCCATATATATTATCACAACAGCAGGAACTCTAGGAATAAGATAACCTTGAATCCATCATTTTTCAATTTAGCGGAAGTATCTATCATAAACCAAAGACTGTTAAAAGTAAAATAATGTCAAGAAAAATAAAATCACCAAAAATCATACAGTACATTGTAAGGCATTAGCATCACATATATGTAACTTGTATAATCTATATTATAATATACAATAAACCTCTGAAATCTGAAACAGAATTCATTGTTTACAGCATCTACCACACACAAGCACAAACCAAAATCTTACAAAATACTTTAATGTTACAAAAATAATAATAACAAAATTCAATAATTTAACTTTACATAGGACCAGTCTCCATATACAATGTTTAGAATTCCAAAAGTCCCTATGTTCACTTTGCAAAAGATTAGGCATTATGGAGACTCAAATCTTAATAAAAGATTGAAAAAAGAAACTTCAGCATAGGGAGCTCAAATTATGAACCACTCAAATAAGTTACTTTTTATTTGACAACCTTCCTTATAAAAATACAAGATCAAAAGCGATGACTTTATATATTCCATGAAGAAGTAATCCCATGTCTAACATCAAATTTAGTAATAATTAAATGCCCAAGTTATAAAACCTGCACATAGACTTCAAAAAAATAGCAAATACTGCAGGCATCTATAGAACATTGCCTGATCACAGACTTTCCTAGCAATCAATGCCCATAAAATTGCATTTTCTTCGATTTTCCTAGAAGAAATTAACTCATTTTCTCCATGTAAAAGGCATGGCATTGCCCATGCAGATCCAAGCATCCAGGTTAAGCCATTAAAATACTGTTGCAGAAGTCAATTGACAGATCCTGTATTCATTACCTATTTTCACAAAACACAAGTTAAAATTTTTGTTATTTATATCGAATATGTATTTAACTCTACCAAGGCCAGTCTCAAGCCCGGATAAAGGAGGAGGGTTGCATTAGGTAGCTGACAGCCAGCGTAAAACTCCGTTAGATCCCCTAAAACATGAATCAAATGTGTATTTAGCAATAACACATTCTTTGTGAGGTGGATGTGCTTGCTTGCTCCAAAATCTCCATGGTATGCAAGATAAAAATACATATCCTTTAAGTTGAAAATTAGGTTTCAACAAGATAAATGTACTAAATAAAATGATATAAGCAAAATGCCCTTGCCATGTAGAGCAAGACTAAGAACATCTAATAAATAAAAATAAATATTGAAATATTTCATGTAAAAAAAAAGAAATATAAGTAAAATTAACTTGTATGTTATAAATAATATCAAGAATGTTCGACTTTATGTTGTACATCCAAACATGGTAAAAATTAGGAATCTAGTTAATAAATAAAATATGATATACAAGAAAATTGCATATACTAACTTCAAAATTAAAATAAAATAAACAAGCAGCTAATAAAATGTGTCTACATATAAACTTGAAAAATAAAAATTTGAAAATAGTTCTAGTCAGGTAATATTTGAACTACTTGGATCACTTCACTTGAATGCCATTGGACAATATCAAATTTCTCATACATGACCACAAATTATGATTAAACTATAAAATTTGATGATTAATTAAATTTATTTAAAAGAAAAGGAATAGCTTGAACTTCAAAAAATTAAAAAAATAAAAAACACACAACTACAATTTCTGAAAATACTTATCTTTAAGAATGAAAATTGAGAAATATTATGTAAACAACTATCATGAATTATATTAACCAACACTTTTCCCATATATCTACGAATGTGGAACACATGATTTAGAAATAGCTATTTGACTCAACTTTTCCTACCCGACTTCATAGCTTATCTCCCTTTCACCACTTAAAACCAATGATTCAAGTCTTAATGGGAGAGGAGTCATCTCGGTCACCTATTTCTATCCCAAAAAAACTTGGGGACCATTCTTAGCCATTTTATGACATCCCATCTCAATCATAATATATTATAGTAATAATTTTAAATAGATCTAATTTATTATAAAACATAACTTTTAAAGTTCAAATATGTTTAAAATTTGACAAAATTCTAAATCATCACAAATATTTTTTTTGAGAAAAAAATCCTAAGCAAGTACCAAGATGCCTAACAGGGTTGGGGATCAGGATGGAATGGGATACAAGGCATCTTAAAACATTTTGTTTTTTTTTTTTCTCCCGTCAGTTTATGCAATGCTATGATCTAAATACAATCTAAATTAATACATTTTTCTCTTTCAAAGTAAACTTGAAAACTAAATAATTTTTAATATCAAGTTTAAATCTTGTAACTTTTCAAGGCTTAAACTCTAAAATAGCTTATAAAAATAATAAAAAAAGCACTAACATTATAAAAAAGAAAAAAAAACCATTGATCTACCCCTTTTAATATGTCCCTTTAACTCTTCCAAAATTAATCCAACCATTATATTAGTATTTTCTCTATTTCACTTATCTTTAGTATGGCCAAATATTAAGCAAAAACTCTTAGACATGATGCTGGGGCAGCCAATATGTTCGTAAATCAGACAACGTTGGTAACAGACCAATTTCTTAAAAGGATTTTTCATTCACTGTGAGGTATGTCGAACCGTACCAAACCACATGATATAGGGCATACCGAACCGAACCAGTGAGAAACCAATACGATTCGGTATTGAAATGGTACGGGACTGATACCATCCCAAACTACCCTATATAGCCTAAAACTATCTCGTATCAACATCATATTGACCTTGTATCATACCAAACTATCTCGTACCATGCCGAACGATATGCAGTTGATTCATCTAACCGGTACATTATTGGTTCAATATGTGATGACCCGTACGCTATCAGTTTAGTATGGTGCATCTCATACTGAATTGTACTAATCCACTACCTAAACAATTCCAGTTCTCGTTATGATGAACCTTAAATTATTGTTATATAAAAGAACATAAGAACTTAAGATCTAAGTTTTTCAACAGATATCCATCATTATCTCAGCAAAATACTAAAATCAATTTGGTTTCCGAAGACATTGAATAATCTATTAGTTATAAGTTTATCTTGATATGCTTTTGAAGCAAGCATGATCCTTTTATTCATCAAAACCAAAGTTAGAATTTGTATCAATCTAAGAAACTAGGGACCCTAAATAATTTGCATTACTAGAATACAGCATAAGGAAAGCCCAAGTAACACTAAACTGATAAAATTTTTAATTTCTAAGATATATTGCCCTTTCCATGCAACAATATCAAGAAACTTCATCTTTTCAGATTTCAGATAACTCCTTGAATTTGTACTCAAATAACCACTGTAAGCCATCCTTTTATTCTTAAACTCATTAGATAGGAAAAACCATTACATTTTTCAGACGAGCCAGCTTTATGGACTTGGGAATGGCAACAAAGATTCCTTACAGTTTAATGCATTAATATTTGTGTTCTATATGAGATGATGCCACTGCAAACATATTAAAGGTCAGCATTACGAAGCGGAGAAAACTAAAAGAATGAAATAGAAGATAATCACAAATATTCCAACTAATATTTCATTATTTAAGCATCTTGGCTGTCCTATTTCATTTGTCTATTACTAAAATACAGCTATCATAATATATTTATGTATACAACGAAGACCTTTAGATGCTCCAGTTAGAAAGAATGATCTTTTAATAATCCATGGTAAGAATAGAGGTAGAGATAAACCTAAACTAATATAAACAGAAATAATTAAAAAATATATAACTATTTATAATTTGAGTGTCGACTTAGTCTTGAATAGAGCAGAGTGGAGGAAGTAGATTCATGTAGCCGACCCCATGTATTTGGGAAAAAGCTTAGATGAGTTGAGTTGAGTATAACATATTAATCGGAGAATGAATATCAATGAAGTAAATAGGCCAACTAAAACATTCAGAAACACAAAATTGTCAGAAAATGCAGATAAGCAAGCACTAGCTATAGCATAATAATTTCTTTCCTTTTCAATTCATGAAACAAAACTCACCACAAGCAGGATTTGGAGAGCCAACATGGCCAATAAGCATGTCACCTTCGTCTGTTGCAGTTACCAGGCAAGCTGACTCTGTCATTCCATAACCTTCTAAAATGAAACCACCAAAGCATCTGGACAACCATTTATTTGTAAGGCATAATCAACTAACTTAAGTTGTATTAAAAAGATTAACTAATAAAATATTATATAAACAGGTGAAAATTTAAGATATAGGAAATTAGCTTACATTCTTAAAAATTCCATGACATCTGGTGACAATGGAGAGGCACCTGAACTCATAATACGGACACGTCCTCCAAGTTTCCCTTTTATTTTGTTAAAAACTAGTCTATCCCACATTGGAGATGGATTCTTGCCTAAAGGAATAGAATGTAAGCATGACTGAATATGCACCACAGGATCAGCAAATATATGAAACTGATTATCATTGTCTACAAATAACTATAACCACACATTTAGAACTGAAAATAAATTACTGGTTGTATAATATATAGCTATGTGCTGCCTGGCCCTTCAGATAAGCTGATTTCTGACCATACATGTTAAATAATATATTTCAAAACCTACTGTCCCTGAAGGCATGATAAAAGTTCTGTTGGGTTATTTGCAAGCCCCTCCAAAGAAAAAAAAGTATATATGATCAAAAACTGCCAGAGATATTCTTACATTGTCTTGATTTGACTTTTTCTGCAATCCATGTGTAACATTCTTAACCTTTGTCAACACCATTTATTACATATGTATTGAAATCAATAAATCATGATAAGAATTATAAATACTTGTGAAATTTGGAGTATCCATACAAGACAATTAAATAGCTGTCAAAGCCAAAACTTTGCTAGTTTTCTCGATCTGTATTCATAAGATTCACTAGTTCATTAAGACAATCAATTGAAATAGATACACATATGCGACCATATGTTCTGCATCCTAGACATCTACTCTCGAGCCTTTTTTTCTCCTGCTTAATGTGTCTATGTCCTAAATCTAATGTGTCCATGTCCTAAATCTACAAGATAACTAGTCAACATTGAATTGTATATGCTATCGAGTGGTTTTAAGCTCTAGTAGTGAGCTAACCATGCATTAATCTGGATAAATGCATTCTAAAAACCTTGAAACAGCTATCTATTGTTAGGTTGTCAATTTCAAACCATGCTAGATAATTCTTCTATCAGTTCTATCAGTTCTATTGTTAGGCTATGCACCGGAGGCAAGATTCACCATCTTGATACTGTATCCCATAACAGTACCATGCTTGTATAGTATCAGTGTGCTCAATACACAGGATTTGGTATACAGAAACCTTGTTCACACCAGTACTGAATCTTGGTTCAGTAGCCTATAGGGCGGTATGCACCTATACAATATACCATAGCCAGGGGTACAATATACCAATCCTAGGCCTGTGTGTGCGGTGGCTTAATCCTTGGTCCACAATCGTAATCAAACTTTAAAAGAACATAGGAGAAACAAAACTGATTTGCTCACAGAAGATGTAAGTCAGAAAATCTATCTGATATGGATAGCACACATATCAGGTTTTAGGTAGATGGTTCATTATTTGCTTGCTAAACAACAACTTTTTTCAAAAATAATTTAGCATTATAAGGTAACTTTATTAATAAAGCAGAGTATGTTCTGACCAAAATACTGAAAAAAAAAACTCAATTTGTTCCAAGAACTAAAGAGAAGCTGAAGAAAATAATGTCAAATCAAATAACTTAGTTAAATGGCATCTAAACATATATGGTTTAATTGCAATGAAATTCTTAGTGAAGCATGAGTTGGTTATAACAAACCCAAGAAAAATGACAAACAAAAATTCTGAGAAGCATTGTTTTAGGTCTAGTGGAACATCCCATGAAATATGGGGATGGGTTGCCATCCCAAGTGTTGGGATGGTAGATGGGACTATCCGGCTATCATCCTAGCATTGTAACTAGTACGTCTTAGGATACCCTCGTCTCAAGTGTTGGAACGGAGTAATATGGCAGTGCATCCCATTCCAAGAAAAAAAAAACTGAGACGCCCCATCTCAAGATATTTAAAACCTTGAGAAGAAGATTCTAAAAGATTCTAAAACTTATTCCTCAGGTATACACTTCTGGATCAGTAGTGATAACCAACACCAGAACAAGACCTGGAGCCTGTCACTGTTTCTGTTGCACTCTTTTGTTAACAATGACTTTTAGCAAATTAGAAGCAGTGTTTATGATCTTTTTCTTGGCCTAGCAATAATTGTTTAATCAAAACTCACAATAACTTCTTCAGACCAGAAGGAACATTTTCATACATACCAGAAAAGGGAACATTCTCATGGGTAGTACATTCTTTACCTAAACTCTGTCTGCATATGAACATGTACTGTCCTGGCATTTTTGTGCATTGATACATCTGTGCATGTATATAACGCATGTATTTGCAAGAATCCATCATTTTTAGCAAATTGTATGGCAGTTTCATCATTTCAGATGTTATATCATAATCCTTCATGCTATTATTTAAAGGATTGTCAAGATATGTTAAGGGATATGGTCAACAAGGAACCAAACCAGCTCCCTTCTTACAGATCTTACCATTGGCTATTGCTTGCATCTTGGCATTGTATGCAGCATTGAACAATCTTTCCCGTAAGCCCCCAGATGTCTTGACAGCATTTATGATTCTGCAGTAAATTATAAGCTAAAAATTAACATACAAGCAAAAGAATCTCCTAAGTAGTATGATGACCAGGGTTAGTAAAACCGTCACAAACCAGATAGTTTAGAGCGAGCCGAACTGGTCCGAATCTAGAATGATTCAGCCTTTTGGTTCGGTACGGAAGTAAAACTACTCTAAACTCTCCCAAACTGCCCATACCAACCCTATATCGGCGTACCAAACTGAATTGAACCATCCGGAACCAAACTGAACCACCTAATTCAGCTCAATTCGTGACGGTTCATGGATTGGAGCCTTCTACTCGGCCTGACCAGTACGCCATCATTTCAGTATGGTTAGCTCTCAATCCGCTTAACTGGTATGTCATTGGTTTGGTATGGTACATCCGGTATCAAATCATACCAATTTTCAGTACAGCAAACCTTGGTCATGAAATGAAATGTAGCATATGACCATCAGATTACCCAGAATATATTCTGTTGTATAATCGAGGAACACTGGAAAATATTGTGGGTCTGAGAGTTGCCATGTCATCCATTAATTTCAAATTATCCTGGAAGCAT
Organism: Calamus simplicifolius; assembly: GCA_900491605.1. NCBI lineage: Eukaryota > Viridiplantae > Streptophyta > Magnoliopsida > Arecales > Arecaceae > Calamus > Calamus simplicifolius. The sequence goes on along the minus strand of UESW01001343.1, from coordinate 86,350 downwards.
GGGAAGATGATTTAGAGATATGAGAAATTCAACAAAGTATAAATGTAACTACATGTAATCTACCTACATTATGTATATGTATATGTCTGCATGTGAATGTATAAATTGCTAAAATATCATGTGGTCAAGTGATAAAGGTGGTGCAAGCAAATAAAAGCACTGCTTCTTAACTCCAGTAGGAAGCAAAAATTGAATTTTCAACAATACAGTAACCCTTGACTACATAAGAGAATTGATAATTAATTTATTTGTTACACTAAAAATATAGATATTTTATTTATTAAAATATTAAAAAGTTGTTGTCTGCCTATAAATTTGGGTTTAAGTTTTTTGCTACTTATTTGTCATGATAAGAATAGATTAAAAAAAGAATTGATGTAAAATATAGTCACTAATCTTGACCTCAAGCATTAGTTATCTTGGTTGTTAGGTAGTGGTGTGATTGTCTACCATTAGCAGTTTGCGTCTTCCTTTTCACTTTTTTAATCAAAAAAGAATTTAGCTTTAAAGACTAGGTTGACCTGTTTGAACAACCTAGGTTTAACGGGCTTCTTTAAAACAAGGGTCTGCATATGACCCAACCTGAAAATATTAGCAGGTCACGATTTAGGAGGTCAACCCATGACCAGCCTGCTGGTTTTAAAACATTGATATCAATAGTAATAGCAGCTATCAGGCAGAGGAAGCAAGTTCTGAAACAGCATGCATGGAACCAAACATACAGGTCTTTGTGTGTAAGCATTGCACTTCTTTCTTTAGTTATCAGAAAAAATAGTTACCATGCATCATAGCTCTTTCATGAGAACAGGATGGTAATGACTGTCTGATATCAAAGGAAGAAAAGTTCTCCCAGATTAGATGACAGCAAATTGCTGTATTGGAAAGATATGCAAATAGACCTCATTGTTCTTGTTAGGCTCACCATATATGATCAAGATGATGCTAGAGACCATGGAAATAATTATACTCAATATATATGAGCTGCTCATTACTTTTTTCTCTTTTTCCCCCTTTCCAGCTAAGGAGGGAGATATAAATTTTAACTTCATAATAGATTATCCATATTAACTCTGCCAAGGCCGGTCCCAAGCTCGAGTAAAGGAGGAGGGTTGTGCTAGGTAGCTGATAGCTAATGTAAAACTCCATCAGATTCCCTAAAATATGAATTTACTAAATCAAACTATGCGAAGGGCTAAAAAAGATAACTATTTGTAATTTGAATGCCAACTTAGTCCTGAATAGAGCATAGTGGAGGAACCAGATTCATGTAGCCAACCCCATGTAGTTGGGAAAAGGATTAGATGAGTTGAGTTGAGTTGAATAGATTATCCATATTATCTTGGTGTAGCCTTCTACTACCACAATTAATCTAGTGGCTTTAAGTAAATAAGGGGAGAGAAGTATAAATTTGGATGTTAAACAAACTGATGGAATTGTACACATATGGTGAAGCATTTTGTGCTAGAATAGAAATGAATGAGCAGTGAATCATCTTGATAAATTTTATACACGGGTGATTATTTTTATTTGCAGGCCTCATGTGGAGTCATTCTAGCATGCCAGGCCTCATGTGGAGTCTAGCATGCCAATTCACAAGTAAACCACCAAATCCAATACTAATGCCTCAAATAAACGAACAAGAAATCTGCATTCTAAGTGCTTTCAAAGTCTTATGGGGGGAAAATTATTGTATAAGGAAAATTACATGGAGGAAAAAGAATTCAGAAAAATAAAGAAGGAAAAAAAGTAGAGATAAACTGAAAATTACATAGAAGAAATTACTGAAGAAAGTCCTAATAGCTTTGCAACTTAGAGAAAGTATAATTCTAAATCGAGCAAAATGAAGAAAAAGGATTCATGCGGCCAACCCACAACTTGTTTAGGGCTTTTTGTTGTTGTTGTCACTTATTGTAAGTGGTTTCAGAGTGCACAAAAATTAAGGTTTAAAAAACTCAATTTCACTTCTGGACAAGTCTAACATAATATAATAGAAAATGATATGATAACATATAACACAATCAAAGATGTAAGTTCCAATAACAGAAGGCAAGATGGCTAGTGGCTGACATGGCACAGTGCACCACACCATGCCAACACATCACACAATTTAACTTCTTATAGCCAACTGTCCACCTTACATAATCCCACAACTTCTCCATGTAGGCCAGGTACTAGCATCAGCAATGTAAGAGAGCACATATGGCATATGTATAACAATGTTCAGCATGTTTATGAACACTCTCCAAGATTTCATAACAATGTAAAACAAATCAAAATAGATGAAGAATCATAAATTATAGTTTCATACCCCCTGATAGAAACCAATCGCAACTCCAAAATGTGCCATTGAAATTTGGTTAGACCGCTCATAGATGTGTGCCAAAGGAAGATATGATATATAACTACAGAAAAGCAATGGAAAGCTTCTAAGATGCATCCTCAAGGAACTAGTGCAGTGAAAAAATTAATTCAAAAAACTCAGTAAAGAAAATAAAAGATGAAAAAGATCTCACATATCTGAAGGATAGAATTTGATACTTAGGGTAGCTCCAGCAACGTTTGCAATCATGTTCTCATGAACCAGTACAGCTCCCTGAAGATCAAAGTTTCTCCTATTTCGGTCAATCAAGAAACATAGAAAATAAACAAAACAACTAAGTTGAAGTGCCAAAACAAGCTTGGCCCAAACATGATTTGCCAATACCTTTGGTGTCCCTGTTGTACCACTTGTATAGCATATGGTAGCAACATCTTCAGGTTTAGGAGGGCAAAATGGTTGAAGATTACTATGCCCCTAAAATTGCAACCAAATTGCAATAGTCAGAGGAAAGCAAGTAGAGAATAACTGCAAATGGAATAAGTGAAAGAAAAGTTTCATTCCAAGAAAAGGCACGAACTGAAAAGTTCTCTATATCTTAACATGCATCTAACATTTCAAGAGGGTTCGGGGCAACATAACACCATAATTATTGATATCCAGCAATCCTTACAGCAAATAAATATGCTTAATGTTCATTATTGCTCACAAAAGCAATAAATGAGGATAACGAGAAAAGACTTAATTTTTTTTAAACAAAGGTTCCTTGTGATACTAAGCATGACATGCAATCAGTGTTTAACTTATTCAGATTAAATAATCATGACATAAAACAATTATGTGACAAAATGATATCCATCAGGTAATGGCCTTTGCATTTGCAAAAATGAATATCATTTATATGCATCCATGGAGATGCATGCACATTGGCTTCAAGATTAAGATGTGTCATTGCCACATAATTTTTGAGAGAGGTTGAATGGAAATAACCATGCAGACAAAGTCATCAATAATAAAGTTTTGAGGACCAATACACATTGCACCATATTGCAGAGATGTAGGCAAAACAAAAAATTTAGTAAATTTAGTACAATACAAGGATGGGTAACATATACTTCCTTGTAGGCCTCAGAACAGCTTGGGTCAATCCAGTTCCAAACTGATCAGCCCAGCCTAACTCAGTCTTTTAGACCCACCTATCAGGTCATTCTTAAATATGACCCAATAAAAGAATGGTCTTGGTGAAGGCATAGTTTTCCTAGCAGAAAGTATACTCACCATTTTAATGAGCCAAGCATCAGATGACCTGATCCAACCAAACCAACACAATTGAAAAACCCAATAGTTTAATATCTGTAACCCTTCTCTCGCTCACCTCATTGCCTTATTTCAGATTGTACTTTGAGTACTTAAGACTACTTATTTGTGAGTTGAAGGATAAACTGGCTTTGAACTGTGTTCTTGTTACATTAGTGTAGCATTACATTCCTACAACTTCTATCGGTTACCTCCACTTGTTATCTATCCTATTATAGGGTTCATTCTAGACATAGAAATAGTGTCTTTTATGCTGGATGAAATTGAACCATGACCAGAACCCAAATGCACTAGGTGGGGTTTGGGTCTTCCTTGACCCAATCCAGCTTGAATGACTGGACAGATCTAAAATAATATACACATCCAAATAAATTAGCCAATGCATAGTGTCCAAGTCCAGAATCATGATCCAAAAGAAAACTGTTCAGCTCAGAGTCATGCTTGACCCAGTCCATACCAACCTGTTTATAGGTCTACAACAACTAACATCATTGTGTCTCTTAAATCCTTCCAACATCATTTTACACTGCATTTAAGTTCAGATTTTTTGCATTTTTTGCATGTAAAAGAAAAAAACACTTCAATTGCATATCACATTCAAATATCTAATTCTCATTATTCTTCTAATAGAAATTAAAAATAAAAATAAAACATCCTCGAATCTCTTGAACAGTTCGTATTAAAATCTAGTATAACTATGTTTACATGTTAGCAAAAGCTTTAATTCGAGATCATGTGGAAGGGGGAAAAAAAAAAAAGAATACTACCAAGAAGGAAAGAAAAATGAAAAAAAAAACTCAGCCAAAATCATAGTTGTAAACCTAAACATGCAATAAAAATGTTTAAAACATACTTAATTAAGAAATCAAAGAACTCAAAATTAAAAAAAAAAGTGCATCAATCTTTTCCAAGTAAAGTCTATCCACTCTCAATCTAATTTCTTATCTATAGAGAACCTAAATCTGCCAATTGCAGATATTCTTTTACTCCTTAATAACAACAACAAAAAGAAATCAAAACCATCAGAATTGCCATGGCTTAGGTTTTGTCTTCAATGCAACTAATGAACTAAATACATTTTGGCCTGTCACATGGACTCGAGTATGAACGTTAGATGTCGTGTTGGATTATTCTTATCATTAAGAACTTTATACAAGCTTGCCTCTTTTCCAGGGCTAGCTTGCAAAACCTAGACCTCCATGGCTCACCTGGAAAACATTTGCATGTTGCTAGCCTCTTATTCTCCTATCTCCAAGCTCTTCTTGAATTGAGCTAAAGCTCAGCTAGGACAGTTCTGAATCCATAGATGGGTCAGAATCATATCAATGCTTAAAAATGTGTTCCCTAAAAGATTGAAAAATGGTAAAATTTCCTTCGATATTTTGGATCACCTAATGCATAATTAAAATGCTTTGACTCCAAATGAAATGTTCCAAGATGTAAACAGTATGGGCATACATTAGTCGAGTTTAAGAGAAATAGTGTTAGCTCATACTTGGCCTATGTTCTCCATAACAAGCCAAGTGAAAGCTTATACAAAATAACAGGAAGTATGCAATCAAGGAGGATGGTTCTGGCAATGCATGTTGATAACACACACGATGCCAAGAGAGATCGATGATGATTTGTCAGAGAAGAAGACCGAGGTTGTGGTATTAGAATTGGGAAGAGTATCTTGGCTGAGGTTGCAAAATCAAGTTTTAAGAATCAGAGACAGCTAGGGCTAGATAGGAGATCTTTTATCTTTTAGCAAAGCATTGAGGATGCAAGAACAAACAAAAAGGATAAAGGAGATGGTAGAAGGTTGAGGATGGAATGAGGATAGCAACAATGAGGGGACACGGTGGTGGTTGCTGCTGTAGATAAAAGCTTAGGTTAGGCCTACTTGTGGTTATATATATTATAAGAAAAAACATTATCTCAACTGTTAGGTTTAGATTTAACAAATATTATATGATTAATATCTATTAAACTCAACAGTAGATGATAATGATGATGATGGATTCAATAGTAAAATACTACCACTACCATGACTAGTCCCTAGCTCAAATGACAAAGGTGGAAGATTGACATTATGTTAACAGTGAATCATAAAAACATGTCAAATTATGATGAAATGGAACTAAATTGGTGACCTTAAATAGGAACTTTTGGTGAATTGATAGTTGTTGTAGTAGGAAACACCAGTAGAATTATATATCTTACAATCTCAAGCTTGGTTCACTCACTAAAATGAGTCATCTCTATTATAATATCACAAATAGTTTCACATTGGATGAGAAAGAAAAGTTTAAAAAGCTTATGACTCAAATTCATCTGCTACTAATTAACTTTGACTCGAACTTTTAAGGCCACATGGATTCAGCCCGCTATATGGATTTGGCCCGCTAATAGAATAATTGGACTAGTGGATGAGCTTAGGGAATTATAAATGGTATCAAAGCTAACCCAAATTAGCAAAAATTGATGGGCAAGAAGAAAAGGCTATCCATGGGATAGTAGTAGAGGGAGTCCCGCCATGGCATGGAGCCACTTCTACAACTACCTTTACACACACTAACGATCCTACAGCAACAAGAATGTTGCTTCATAAAGAGTAGAAGATTGTAATACCCAAAATAATCCCACATCAAATGGAAAAGAAAAGTTTGAAGAGCTTATAACTCAAATATACTAGCTACTAATTAACTTGGACTAAAGCATTTAATTGGGTTAATTGGGTTAGCAATGGGCTTGGGGCATTACAAATTTATCAAGACAAATGCAAGCTACTAATGAATAGTTCAATCAATTGATAGCCTTAATTATGAGGCTCAAAGACATGTCATTAGGGGTGGCAACTTATAATAGGGAAAGTTCAGGTTTAGCATAAATAGGTCTAGGTCATAAAGGGTCAACCTACCTGGACCTATTTATTAATCGGTTGGGTCTAGTTAGATCTTTGACCCATCTAATAGTTCGGTCAGGTCATGACTCAACCCATTTGACCAACTTAACCCATTTAAAATTTTCTTAACCCATCCAAACCTATTTAACCCAACTCATTTAACTTGTTTAAGATCCACTTAACCTATTTAAGACCTATTTAACCTATTTAACTTTGATTCAACCCATTTATCAAATGGGTTATGAGAGAAGAGTCACATTACTTGGTTAATAAAAAGGTTGGATATAAGATAGTTAAGGGAAAAGGAGATAGTAGGATCTCCTCATTTAGTTGGGAAAAGGCCATTGCCATATACATTAAATGGCAAATGGTGCTTATCAAATATATTTGTACTTTCCAGTGCTAGAATGAAACAAAATTTCCAATTACCTCTCTAATAGAAACTATTGGCCATGCCTAGGCTAGTATTAAGGTGAAGAATTCACTGCAAATACAATGCAACAGCTAAAAATGTCCAAAAACTCGTCTAGAGTGCCTTCAGTGTTTGAGAACATTAAAAACAAGCATATTAAAAGGAATATGCACACAAGTTTATGGCACATTCACATATCATGAGCCAGAATGAGCATGCAATATCAATAGGAAGAAAGAGTGACAGAGCAACAATTGTCAACCATCTAAGAATGACCTAGCAAACATCTCATTTATGTCTTGGACTCCTGAAGCAATCAAAAAGAATATAAGAAATATGTACATCTTGGAGCAAAATTAGATTACCATGTTCTTGGTGCAAATATTTCCTGTATGTTTTGGTACTAAAATGAGCAGCAAGTCCCTTCTCAATTGTGGACAATTTTCCATCATGCAAGGAAAATGGTATTTATTATTTAATAAACTAGGCTCACCATGTTGTAGGGCCATATACTTGGATTCATCCAAGCAGCAATTTAACATAAAATTCACTAGACTGTAGCATAACATTCCACATAATGAAGCCAAAACAGATAGATGTTTGTTAACATAATCTTTCTATAAAAAATGAAGAATCATCAAGCTATTTAAAAGAGGGTTAGTTATTTAATTATTTTGATTATTTAATCACAGCATAGTTATTCTCGTACAAAATAATATTCATCCTCGACAAGTCAATCAAGAATGAAACAAAGAGAAATGAATATCCCAGAATGAATGATGTCTTTCTGCTTATAAATACAATTGCAAGTTAAGAGTTTGAGAATCCAACAACTAAGTTTAAACTTCAAGACTTTTTGCAGATGCTAAAAAAACAACATATGTGGCTTTTATACTTTTCAATGGTCAGCTATTGTAGTAAAAAGATGAAATAGACAAGACATGCCTTTGGCAATCAAAACTATGTTCTATCCATCATAACTAGCTGTGGAAGAACCATGAATAATCTTCTGAGTTTTTTTTCTTTTTTCAAAAAGATTTACCTGATTGTGTAGTTTTGAGTAAGTAATAACCTTCACCCCAGTTGTTGAAGGAAATGATGGCATGTTTTCATCAATCCCACCTACTACCTAGAGCAAAGAAGGGAAAAATGTTAGAAGGAGAAAAAGAGAAAATTTTGAAGCCAAAATTCCCCTATTAATAAGTACAGAAAAACAACCATAATTGCTCTGAGCCTTCTTACCACTATCAGACGGACACATGGAATCTGAGATAAGAAACTTAATAACTGCAAAAGCAACCAAGTAACATAAGAAGGGCATAGGAAAAGAGTCTAAAACAAGCATGAATGTACAGCACAAAGGAAAAAAAAAAAAAAGAACTTTGTAAGAGTAAAATTCCAACTATGCGGCAAGCATTCCTACCTTAACACAGTAAGTTATTTAAGGACTGCAAAACCGACCCAATCGCATGGTTCAGAGTGTACCATACCAAACCAGTGTGGAGTTGGGTCTAAGAAGTCAATCCATGCCGACCTATACTAATCTAAACTGAGTGAAACCATCAAGTTCCACTCAATACCAATTGTACCATCTCAATAATGACCCATATCACCTAGTTTCGAGTGGTACCATCACAAAAAATACCTAAAAGTTAACTCAGTATAAGGTGTGCACTGTACCCTACCGATGTGCCATAACAATTGGTACCCAATATCGGGATTGCAAACCTTGAAGTTATTTTGAAAGCTATCTTGAAAATAATAGACTTTTTTCTTTCACTGAGAAAAAGTATGGGACAAATTGGCAAGAAAAACCTGAAACAAGCTAGAAGCATCCAGCTGACTGCAACTGGTAACCAGGAAAAAATATAATAAAGTGGATTTTTGCATTAAAAAAGAGGGTGAACCTCGGTGTAATGGTAAGTTCACTCCATTCTGACCTAGATATTATGGGTTTGGAACATCGAAACAGCCTCTCCACACATTATAACTATATACTAAAGTGGAACCCAGTAGGATTCTCTTTCAAAAACATGTTCCAATCATAAAAAAGAAAATTTAGGGGGTAAAATTGAGATTTAGCATTACTTTTCTCCAAGTGTCTATCTAGCTCAAAAAAGTTATACAATTGATCAATTTGAAAAAACAATACTTGATACAAGAAAAAGAATTTGAAAAAAAATCAAGCATTTAGAAGCGATCAACTAGCAAACAAAGCAAAACTCATTATTTACTCTACTAAAATATTAGAAGTTATGAGAAAGGTTCATACTTTAATAGAGTTCAAGAAATACAATAAAAAAATCACCACAACAATCACCATAAGAAAAAAATTATCAAACAAATCACCACACCGCAAAGGAATTGAATTTGATGGACAAAAAAACCATGATAAGATCAAAAATCCAAACACTCCAACAAATAAAAACTAAAAGTTTAAAAAAGTTATAGAATAGATCAATTTGAAAAAAAAAACACTGCCTGACGTGAGGAAATACATAGAAATTAAATTTAAAAAATCAAATATTTAGACTCATTATTCATTCCACTAAAAACATTACAAATCACAAGCAAGATTCCAAATCCACACACATACTTAAAATTAATTTTAATTTTTTAATTTTAATTTTTTAAAAAATAATAATGTTTGAGATCCTCCAAATCAGTAGAGAAACAAGATTTGATTTATGTCTAAAAGATAAAAAAGTTCCTAAAGAGTAAATTTTTCCAACTATTTATCACAGCTTCCCTTATAATTGGAGAAGACCTATATGAGAAACTTAGGTTTAGTTTACATTGTGGCCAAATTTCAGCTTTATGGTCTTTCATTTCTAATCATTTCCATTTTATTTCCAACATTATGAAAATATGGTAGGTAGTTACAACTGCATTTTAACTTAAAAACAAAAACAAATAAACATTTGATAGTGATGGTGAATGGTAACAATGGTTGTTGCTATAGTGTTCGTTCTAGTGGCTAGTGATGCTAATGCTTAGGGTTCACCAAATCATCCCAAACTGGGTCATCCATCCCATGGAAAACAAACCCAGCTAGGAATCAAAATGAAACAGTCTCTCAATTGATCCCAAGCCAAACCATGCCAAACTGACTCATTTCAGACATTTTCAGGCAATGCTGACCAGCAAATGTCAGTTCCTCCCAACCCAGCCTTCCATCCCAAACTCCCTCCTACATAAATCTCACCCCGGACCCAACCTCCGATCTTGATCACTTGATGCCTCCTCTTCTCTCATCACCTATCTTGAAAATGACTCACAAGTTCATTTCCCCAGTTGATCACCCTGAACTGGCTGCAATGGTGTTTCAGTGGTGGTAGTGGTGGTGATAGAAGGTTGTGCTGGCAAAGATAATGCTAGTTGTCTTGATATCCACTGATGGCAAGGGGTGGAGGTGAGGTGGAAGAAATGGATAGAGCAGCATTTGATGAGCAATTTCACTAGCACAAAACATGCAGGCAGTGGATGATCACTGGCAGCAGAGAACAGAGGGAAGTGCTAGCTGTAGTAGTAGCAGAGGTGGAGGGACAGCACCAATGTCCATAGTGCCAATGAAAGTGGCAGTACAAGGTGGCAGTCCTAATTCCTTTACAAAAATTTCAAAGCAAGAAAATCTCAGTTTCAAAAATTATAGAAATTCTAGAAATATATTTTAAAGAGAATAAAAAACAAATAACAATGTGTTTTCTACTTCAGATTTAGTTTTTTTGGTTTTAAAAGACAAAACAAGAAAAGAGAGCAATACCAATAAGGCCATGATAATATTATAAGACTTTTAATGTAGATAAAATCTTTCGGAAAACCCAAACATGTAAATATATAAACTTGTTAAAAATTACAGAACATACTTCAAAATCAGCATAGACCTCATCATATAACCCATCCAGAATAACTAAAAAATGCGTACCAGTCAGTTTCAGCTTCTATAAATAATCAATATCATAGAATTAATAACATATAGGACTAGCTATGTAATCCATTTGTATCGACTGCAATGTACATCTCTATACATGTCGTGAAGAGTTCAACATCATGGGTTTTAGATAATACAGCTTGAAGTTTTGGCTGAAACTAGACTGCATAGTCTCATCAGAACCAATTCAAAATTATGAAGTTTCATCAGAACCCATTCAAAACTTTGGTTGGTTTCAGCGTCTGGGTTGAAATTTTTTAAATTGACTTATGGGAAACAAATTTGTTATATATATATATGGCAATCTTTACAGCAATTCTAGAAAGTAAGTTACAGAAAAGATATCATTAATTGAAAGGATCCTTGGTGTTGTTGAGAGAACTTCTACAGCTTACTCCAATGACCAAGTCATGTTGTGTAAGACTTTTGCCTCTTCATCTTCATCGTGTTTGAAATTTGAATGGTTAGCAAGATGTTTTTTCTAACTCTTACTAAAGCTGGCTCAGTTCAATCCTGGGAAAAGACTGTTGTGCATCATAACTCCACTATGACACCCATTAACTTTATTCAGGTGCCTTGACGCCTGTGAGTTCTTATAAGCACTTGTGAGTGCTCAAGCATCATCACAGTTACTCCTTTAGTTTCAGTCGCTTGGAACTTCTTGTTCCATCCACCTCAAATCCTTGCTATAATTCAGACCCCATCACGCCTTTCATATCCATTTAACTAAGTTAGCATGACCCACGAGCAGCCTATCATAGGCAATTTCCATATGAACACATGATTTTTAACTCTATCGTTCTGTTCAATTCTTATTACGAGCTTTTGTGAGAACTATATTTATATAGGTTCCATTAAAACCTTCAAGTTGACATCTTATTTACTGGGTGCTAGTTCTCTTGTTAATTTTGAATGAGATTATTGCACCCACTTATTCAACTTTTAGTTTTCAAGCCATAATTTCAGTTGTTTCATGTCACTGTATCATGATAAATATATATTTAAATCCCATAGCCACTAATTGTAAAAGATGATATTTCAAAAGCCCCTCATGGACATCCATTTTCATGATGAATGGCATAAAAAGTATGCTATGAATGCATTGTGTTCCCATTTTTTGGCTTCATAAATAAATCAGTCAGAGAAATAATTTTCATGGTCTAAAATTGTAAAAAGATGGATGCAGAAGCTCTCTCACTGCCTTTGGGTTGCCACCATCAGTGGACAAGTGGCTTGATGCCAAATAACTGGTCCCAGAGATTGCCAAATCCTAGCCGCATTACATGGCTATGGGCCATCAAATACAAATACAAAAATTATTGATTATTTTCTAAAATTCTCAAGTCTTTTCATAGTCGTGAAGATGATTTGCATAGTTTAGGGCCATTTGCATCTTGATTTGAACTCTGATACAAGGTATTGGAGCACAGGAAACAAACAGCTTATAAATTTATTCTTTCCTAACTCCAAATTGGTCATTCTCTAATAACCCATCTGAGGATAACCTGAAAACACTACTAGCATCAATATTCTAACTAAGTACTTTTTTCTTCAAATGAAACTAAATAACATTCAAACTAAGTGAAAATTTTGCAAGTAACTTTGCTTTACTGTTACTCAATAAGCTTCAGCATGCTTCTAATACCAGAGCAAGTAAATAGAACAAAGATGGGATGGGAGCTTACAATGCTTAGTGTTTGCGGTACACAAAAAATAACCTGTACAGAAGCATGATTCACAATATACTGAACAGCATCTGGTCCTGCAGAAATTACCATGCCATACTCATTGTCAAAGCAAACATACATGTAAAAGGATACTTAATATTGTTCACCAAACATAAGCGTACCAAGAGTATCATAAAGTGGCACAGATATATAGGAGTATGCAGAGCAAGCATGGTCCACAATAATCCACTCTGGTCTATTATTGAAATATAGTCCCACAGATGCACCCTGCTCCAAACAAAACAACAAAGCACTCATTTAAGAGTGAATGAATGTGCTGCTAATAAGACATGTGAATAGATGTGCTACATTTAACCTTTAGTATAAATATCTTTGACGCCCTCACATTTATAAAGCTGCTAATAAGACAAGTAAAGATCCATGAAATGACATATGCTTCTAGATTGTGGAATTTAAACAACTCACTTTAGGTATTCCATGATATACTAGGCCAGAACCTATTGCTGACCGTGAAGTACCAGCTTCCCCATAGGTCATCCATTTGTACCTTCAAAGGTAAAGGATATAAAGAATAACATAACCAAAAGGCATAAATTCAGCACAAAGTAAAAGCAGGAAAACAAGGAAAACTTACTCTCCAACTGTTCCATCAACACGAACTCTTGTCCCCAAATACTTGTAATCTCGGAAAGTCTCAACAGCATACCTAATATTATAAAGGAAACATCATCTCATTGACACATTAAGCATCCTTTTGTCCACTAAGTCCATCTCTAATAATGAATGATAAATGTGATGAAGCTACAAAGATTAGGCAAAAAACACTTACTGCATTTACATAGCAGGAATGATTTTGAGAAGCAAAGCAAATGAAAATATAAGAGTCAATCATTCTCGGAACTTCAACAGATAGATTATTTGGGAAATCTCTAAGTAATTTACAGGAAATTGGAGTTAATGTCCTACTCAGAAGGCTTGGAACATATGAAGGATTCTTACTCAAAGTTATCATGTAATGTTCCAATATCAGGATGATCTGGGAATCTGGTCATTAGCTTCAAAGGTGAGCGTGCAGATCTGCCAAGGCAGAACAAAATTTAGACAAAAGCTAGAAGATAGCGTGGAATTAAACAAATAAATATCATACCTGTATATGTTCCACTTCCCAGTTTGCAGCTTTTCTGGAAGAACAACACTGTAGCCCTGCCCTGCACAAGTTGAACAATCAAAGATATTCTTAATGATAAATTGTGAAAGCATGACTAACTGAAAATTGAATACATTGTTGACCCTTTTCCCTATCAGCTTAAGCTTTTGAGGTCAATTACTTTGTTAATATGATATCAAATCCCAGGTTTGTTGAGGTCATGTGTTCAAATCCTTCCAGGGTAATTATGTATTTATTAAACCTGGTAATCATCTTGACCTATTCCAGTCATTGTGTTTGTTAACATGACTCATTTCAGTTATTGTGGTCCCTCCACATGCACGGTCTAAGCCACATGTGAGGAGGGATGATAAACTTGAGATACATTGCTGACCCTTTCACTACCAGCTTAAGCTTTGGGCTTAATCTGTTCATCAACATGCAACAGCCAAAGTCCCCAGTTGGTGTCCCCACAAAATCATCTTTTCAAGAGTGAGAAACTTTATGAGATATTGATAATACTGTATTATCTCCTTTGCATGCACATCAGGTGTTACTGTGTTGGCTAGATGTTTGGCATGGTATACGATTAACTAAAATCCATAGAAATATGGTAAGAAACTGAGTTGGTGGCAAAGGACCTTAAAGGGAGAGATGACATTACTATAGAATATTTCCCAAATGTAAGGACCTTAAATGGGGAGATAAGGGTATCATATAGTAATTCCTAAATCTATTATAGCTAGAAATAAATTTGGGTATCTCATTCATTTGGCTGTCAACTGTGTATGATAATATTGCGGCAACTTTTCACACTTACTAAAGTTATGCCCACACATTAGTACCTAAAGGTACCATTACATATTGACTGGCTGGCATGAGAACACATCTAGTTCAAGTACAATAAGGAAGACTGTTTGCTTGACATGAAGATTTTTAGATGTCCAGAATCTGTGGAATTCACATTTACTGGAATCTAGACCTGCTAAAGACCCAAAACATGGAGTAGATAGCATAGGAGCCAGAGAGAAAGAGAGAGGTTTTTATATCTCGCATTGAAAAGAATATGAAGAAGTTTTTGGAATTACAAAGGGAGCTTTGGACTCATATTATTCACAGGTTGAGGGCAGCAATTGAACTCTATGAGGTCAAAACACAATCTGATGACCAAATTGCCTATAAAAGAAATAAGTTTAAATTCAATGGCCTATTAAGTATATAATGGTCACGGAAATGCAAAAATGGTCAACAAGGAATCTATTATCCAATAATGGAGAACCTGTCTGGGTGATGAGGATTATTCAAACAATTTAGATCCCATGCCAGTAGTTTCTCATAAGCTTTTTTTAATGAATAAAATATAACTTTTTATGAAGTGCTTTTTTTTTCAAAAGAAAGCTTTCCTCCATCATTTAACGAACCCCAGGAAACTCATTGGTGAAAATGCAAATCAGATAAGAGTTATGAAGAGTGACATATTTAATCCAAAAGACCAATAAAAGTTTCTGTTATAGTGGAGGAATCTAAGAGGAAATAGTTTCAACATTACATGAAGAGATATAAATTATGATATTCCAGCTCCTAGAAAGTTCATTGTGATGTTGATTTGCTAAATCATTCACAGCTTAAGCATAAGGACCACACAAGATGTGAGTAATTAAATAAGTTTTAATTGATAACACACTCATTAAACCTCAAATAACTAAACCTTCAATTAGAATCTCAATCTTAGACTATTGGACTAGTCCATTGAGCTGATGATCTTTTCAAGAACAAATCGTTTCAGATATCTAACAAATACACACAAACATATATATGTACATACATACATACATGTGTGAGTACTTTGTGTGTGAACACACGCATATGTATGTATGCATGCGCGCGCGCGCACACACATATGTAAAAGACAGTTCTGAGTCTAAGAATATTGCTTCTTGATTCTGTCTATCAATTTCTATGTCAAAAAAGTGCTCCTATTTATATTAATTAAGGTAATACAAACTTCCTCATCGTAACTTCCTCGCTGTAACTACCACACATATGGTCTCCCACTCTCCTTTTCTAATCATATTGACCTCTTTCATTAAACTCCCACCAAAGTTATTTCATAAAAATCCTAAACAAACTAGACTCTATCTCTCTTTAATACTTCTTCCAAATCAATTAGACTGTGACTTGCTTCTTCTTCTCTCTTTTCTCAAATGTGCATTGCACAAGATCCATTGCTAATCAAATAAACAAAAACAACAACAACAACAACAATAACAACAACAAAGCCTTAATCCTAAACTAGTGAATCATTTTTCTCCATTCAATTCGGTTTGAGTCATTGCTGGTCAAAGAAAAAATAAAAGAATAAAACCACCATGCCATAAACCAGATCCAACTGAAGAAGACACCTTAAGTGGGTGACAAAAGCCCAGATTTATAATATAGAGACAAAATTGAAAGATAATTTGCATAATATTAGATCTATTTTATAGTCACTCCACTTGCATTATAGGGCCCCCAATTTTCCTATTTCCAAATCGAAATGGTATAAGCCAAGGGGAATTGCCTTCTATCTAACAAAATCAGGTAGCTCAACTCAGGTACCATAAATACATAGTCATAGTTAGGTCATTTTTATCTTTTATGTTTTTAACTTGCAAAATTCTGCACAAGGTTGATGATCTTGTTAACATTAACATATAATAGAGTTTTCAATATCCAATTGCTGGCCCTAGGTAGCAAGGATTTAATAGTCAGACCTGGTTCGTAAAAACTCAAACCTACCTAAACTCAACTTGAAACTTGACACCATCGACTTCAATACATTTAAGTCAATACTTCAAATGGAGTCCACTTTATAGACCTAAAGCTAAACTGAAATTTTTAGTTCAGATTTTAAAGAGACTGAATATGGCCCCTACTTCTGTAGGCAAGGATATTCGTGTAAATCAAATTTAGGTGAATGCATGGTAACATTCCATCCTATAAATACATAGATGTAAGAAAAATAGTAGATAATTCATCACAACTAACTGTATGGCTGTAGCCAATTGATTTGACCAATCTGAATACAGATAAAGCATTTGCTTTCTTGGATAGAATACAATCTCAAATGATGGCAAGGTTATTGTTGCAAGGTGGGTAAAAGCTAAAAAAGAAAAAGACATTTTGCTAATGCATACTGCACAAAAAGATGAGAATTTAGAGAAGAAGAAGAAGAAGAAGTGAGGAAAGGGGCTTATCTTTGCTTGGATTGCTCAAGGTACCTAGTCTCAAGTTTAGTATATTTTAGTCAAGTCATTGTCAAGCTTGGACTGAACTTGATTTGATTTGGAAAAGGCAAGATGCCGGTAAGGCTGAACAAGCTATTATAACAATGAAGTAGATGCATATGTATACGATCTATTTTTATGAAATTTAGATTATATAAGTATAACAATTAAGTGTGATTTACTCTTTATAAAGCTAGTTTTCCTAGTATCCATAATGGGCGTTTCAAATCAAAGTGAAAGCAGAAAGCTTTATATAATTTGGGCTTGAAATACAGGGAAACTAAAATAGCACAAGTACAGTGCATTAAAAAAATTAAAAAAAAAAAAACAGTATAACCTTAGATAAAGTCAATGAGTATGGGTACTCATGTGCAATAACAAAATATATTAAGGCATAACTAAACAGTTGGAGCACCATGAATAAATAAGAGAGCTACTCCGGTGTTGCATTATGCTTTCACCTATTCTTAAGGGTAACCGTCAATCTTTGACCAAGTAACTGGAATCGACTTTACAAACCCTCACCCACCATCTTTGAGACTAACAATAGCAATAACTATAATATAATGAAAAGCTCATGGTCTTGTAATAAGATACTAAGCAATATAGAGGACCCAGGCACATAAGTCAACACATAGATGAAATATTAAGTTGATGTGAAGCAAAATCAGGAAGAATGATGTGGAGAATGAGTACATTTGATCAATTATTAAGTTCAGCAATTCCATTGTTTATGGATAATGTAATAATATAGTACAGAAATAAGTAAAATAGCATTGATTTTAGCAAAAAAATTCTAAAGAGACCTCAACTCGAAAAGGAGCATAGATTTGTGTCCAAGAGTTGGAAAGATAACAAGAATAATTAACATAAATTAGATAATTATTTTGAAAGTAGTATAAACAGCAAGCATGACAAGAAAGGTTGGTCCTTAGCAGGAAAAATGGGCAAGAAGGTCTATGAGACCAACCGTAAGATGTTATCTCTTATAATTATAAACATAATATATTGAGTTGTAATTGTGTAAGAGGCATTCAATATATTTTGTTCTCAAAATGTTCCACATATTCAAAATGGCATCCATTTCAGACCATCACTCATAGCATTTTCCTTTAAATTGCATGTATCACATGGTCAAGGAAACATGGTTATGGCTCAAACCAAACTAATCAATAGTAAGAAAACTAAAAGTGTATCTTATTGCATTTCCCAGTAAAGATCACAACAAATGGTTAAGAAAAGCAAATCTTACAAAGCCATGTGCTTCTTAAAATATTGATCTTTGTGTATATTTTTAGGTTCTCAAAATATGCAAGCCCATTTTATGTTAGCAACTTCATAGAATAGTAAATTATCATTTGTTATAGCATGGGATATTCCAATATTCAATCATGTGTACAATATCCTTAGGAATCTAGTGAGCATCTCACAATTGCTCCCAAAGAATAATTTACACATCAGATCATAATATGAATCAAAATTTTAAATCCCATAGACATAGAACTTTTAACAATTTTTAATGGAGCTAAAAAGTATTTTAAAAAATTTTACCAAACAATGCAAAATTACTTAAAAATGCTTTTAAGCTTCTAAAATTTCAACCAAACGGGGCCTCAATTTCTTCAGGATGCCCTATTGTCCTAATAGTCATCTCAATCATACCCTTCATCTCTCTCCCTCTTTTTTTTCTTTTCTTTTCTTTTTTACTTCTTTTACCATATGTATGGATTTTAGCGTCTTACCCCACTCCCAACTCACATTTTTCCCCCAACCCAAAATCCCACAAAGATATAGAATCATGACATAAATTACAAGAACCGGGATCACAGTTTGCTATAGCATGAATTGTGTTGTCACAACGAATTGGACAGCCGTAACCGCTCCCACTTTCATTATGCGGATGGGCAAAAGAGGGGAACTTTTTTTTCGTGCTTACTGTTTTCCATGGAATAGCTTCAATAAGGACAAATTTGAGGTCCCCTATTTGTCACAAAGCGCTAGTTGCATCCATTAGAACAATAAAACATTTCAAAAAAAAAAAAACCCTAACTTACAAATCATCACGGGAATCACATTAATTTTTCTTTAAAAAAAAATCAACAGATCGATAAAAAGAGAACCTATGAATCAATATCCCTACAAGCATTGGTTCTTTCGTGATCATGTCACTTTCACGCACCTATTATAGTAACAATAATCTTCCGGAAAGGGGATAAAAAGAGGTCCACAACAAAATTCATAACAACTTGAAAAATCTCAGAGGATTTTAAGCTTCCGATAAAAATAACAAAGAAGACATTCGATCCTAAGCAATCTGGATATCATCCAACTGGACCACAAAAAATCCCTGGCCACTTTTAAAAAGAACGGCAAAAGCGAGGAATATATTATCTAACACGAGGGTTGGAAATTCTAAAACGCGAATCAGAGACACTTTTAAAAAGAATGGCAAAAGCGAGGAATATATTATCGAACACGAACGGGTTAGGAATTCTAAAAGGCGAATCAGAGCGTGACAAGTACCGGAGACGAACTCGCCAGCGGTGGCGTTGGTGCCGAGCTGGGAACCGTGATCGAGATCGCCGGCCGGCAGGAGATGGCCGGAGATGGCTTTCAGACGGCGTTGGGCGGCAGAAGAATCCATGGTCCGCCTTTCTTCTTCGTTACGCCTCGGCAACGCTCCTATCTCGATCTATTATTTCTTTTACTATTAGATAGTAATAATTTCCGTCGCCCGTCCCCATCTTATTCTCTTCTCAGCCATAAAAATAAATAAAAAAATCAAGCCCTCCTCTCCTGATCGCCAATCGCCATAAGCATGGAGACGCCCTCAAGATGTGGTCATGAAGTGGGACCCAACTGGAGTTGGCCACGTCATGCCACAGTACGCAAGATGGGCGAACGGGAATATCGAGATCTTTCGTGCTTTTTCTACAGTCCCATCTAAAGTACCAAAAGAGTCACGAGTACTTTTTAAAAGCCGATATTTTTTTATATAAAAAAGTATATAAAATGATGCATTTTAAAAGTATCATTTAAAATGATATTTATAAAAGCATTATTTTAAATAATATTTTTAATCATAATTTAATTTTTTTCATCTGCTGAGATAATAACATAAAAAATATTAAAAATATCGTAATTTGGTCCTTCCATTTGCTGAGATAGTGATACGGAAAAGGTCAAATGATGTTTTTAACTTTTAATTTATTTTTAAAAATATTTGGTTTCAATGTTGGATCGGTAAAAATGGCGTCAAAAAAGATACTAGTTTAAAAACAGTTCAAAAAGTCATCATGCCACGTGGCTGAACTTGATCGCCAGCCCTATAAATGGCTGATCGTCTCGTGACGCGTGGCCGTTGGCCCGTTGCGGATGAGTGCGCGAGGATCTGGATGGCGGAAGGGGTAGCTAGGTTGGAGCGGGCGCGCCACGGCGCTTGAGAGATCGCGTTCGTTTCTTTTTAACCTTTTTGAGGCAGCGATAAGGTTGGAGGAAGAGGACTCGTCACGCAGGCGGGGAAATGGATAACGACGCGCCGCCGCGCCGGGGAAAGGAGCCGGTTGACGCCTAGCTGGCGACCACGTGGGCGCAGTGCGCACGATTGCATGTCAGAATCTCGTGTGGGGGCCTTCCACGCGTCATCCATATCATTGCCCTCATCCATAAGCATACCTCGTCAAAGACAATTTCTTCTAAACTACCTTTTCCTTTTCTCTCCGGCCGCATACGGCTTGGCTTCCATCTCCTCCTTCTTTCCCTTCCAGCACTTTAGATAGTATTTAATATAGGGGATAAGGAAGGATATCCAGAAGATATCCCTCCTTATTCCCAAATGCTATAGCTAGAAGGAATAGGTCTGAAAAATTTAACTAGAGGGGATAACCCATGGTTAACCATGATTAACCATGGGTTATCCCTTGAATTTATTCCCTAGAAAACCCAGGAACAACTAATATTATCCCTTGATGGCAAACTTGTAATTTTAAAAAAATGCTTATTCCCTCAATTATCTCCTGGATAAATTATTCCGTACATTTATCCAGAGATAACTTTTAGGCTATCAAACACTACCTTAGTCTCCTCCCTTCCTTTTGATGCTATCCTTATCTTCTCTCTTTCCAGTAATGCCTCTGGTCCCGTTCTATCTTTTCTCCAACACCATCCTCTTCCCTATTCGACACCATCCTCTTTCTCCCGTCTTCTCTCCCTTTTCCAGCACCCTTCTTTCATTTCCAGTACATAAGACAAATTGTTAAAGCTTCATGTTCTCCACCAACAATCCTTTATATATATATATATATATATATATATATATATAAAGAGCGTTGTGCTTCATTAGGCCTATCAGTGTAAATGACAGATCCAGAAGAGGATCAAGAACTATAACTCAATTCAATTCAATTAATTTTTTTTTATATGAAGTCAACAATATGGATATACTTTTTTCATTCTATTCTGTTTAGAACTAAATTAGTACTTAAATTATAAATAATTATATATTTTTTAAATTATTTTTATTTATATTAGTTTAGATCTATTTTTATCTCTATTATTATCATGAATAAAATTAAAAAAAATAAAAAAAAAAGACTTAAAATCATTTTAGAAGTTTTTTCTTACTTCATATTAATGAATATTTCAAAATATCCAAACTTTTCAACCCATGTTGGACTCAAAAAGCAATGATTTTAAGCACATCTCTTCTACATCACACTATTTTATAAATCTAAAACTAAAGATATGTAGGAGGGTGGGGGATGTGAAAAGAAAAAAAAAAAAATAGTTAAAAAAAAAAAACTTTTTAAACGAGGGAAGATGCACTAAATAATTTGAACGGTGCAAATAAAAATTATCCTCGTCAAATGTCAATTATTACGTGTTAGATAATAAATCCATGTCTTAAATTTTTTATTTGTACGCTTTTCTTTATAGTAATTTATCAAACGAGAAAAATCTACAATGGATGAGAAAAGTCTTCTAAGAGGGCACCAATCGATGAGAATTGTTTTTTTTTTTAATTATAATATTTGTTGTAGATTTATGTCATATGCCGTCGCATGAAGGAAGTTTCGGAAAGAGAGTTTGATTATGATGTCCAACCGTCCTAATCGTGGCTAGACTCTTGCTTTTATCTCTCGTTTCATTTAAGAAAGACGAAGACCGGGTTTAAGCCACCAATTGGCATGCTCCACTCGATTAAAGAAACGTTCGTGTTGAACCTAAACCTAAGCGATGCTGATCCCACAATGATCATCGTGAGTAAAAAGAATGGGGAGTTGATGTGATATGCTCACCTATATGATAGTGAGATGTACTGAAACCGAAAGATGAAATGATATTGCCAATTATATTGCCATACATATCCTTTCAATTAAAAAAAAAACTCTAATCAGAAGAAACTTTGATGGAAAGCAATTGAATAAAAGCTAAGAGAAATTATGTTCTTGACAGTTCTAATCACTGGCCTCTTCTGCTGCTTTGACAGTGAACCGGCATACGATTTTTATTTTTTGAGAGTTTCCATCCTAAGGGTTTGTTAAAATCAATTTTAACGATAGTGTTCGAGGCATACTTGTTGGCTCAGCTTTTATTATCTTTGGGTTTGATGGTACTATGCTGGCTGCTGGCGGCCTTGGCCTTCTGGATTATTCTGTCCCGCTGGCTGAGCTGTATGCAGCCTGAGCTGGTATATCCTACGTCACTCGGATTCTTCGTGCTCACTGTTTCCTCATTGAGGGGGATTCGATCACTGTTATCCGTTGGCTCCGGTAGAACAGCGGTGATCAGGTTGCTTTCAACCCTCTACTACATGACATCCGGGCTACCCTTCAGGAAGCTCACCGAGTTCATATCCGTCATATTTATCGTAAAGTCAATTCTGCGGCAGATTGGATTGCGGACTCGATGGCTTATCGATCGGAGATTTTGATTTGGAAGCAGGGTGATCCCTGCCCTTTTGTACTCAAACAGATTTTATTTTTGACCTTTCAGGGTTGATTCATACTAGATCAGTGTGATCATCCATTTGTACAAAAAAAAAAAAAAAAAAAAAAAAAAAGAAAGAGAGAGAGAGAAAGAAATTCTGTAACCTAATTCCAAAAAAAGACTCCATTAAAAGTACCAACCTATACAAAGGTTCAACTTGTCAAAATAATCTACTAATACATCCATTAGATATAATAACATAATAAATTGATATAAATGTATTTTGCCTCTTGTAAATAATCCTCTATGGAATTGGACCTGTTATATAAGCCATGAAACTCAATCATGAACATGCTGTTATCCAACTTCACTTTGAGTAGCGTATAGATGATCAAGGAGAGCTCAAATATCATTGGTAATTTTCCACAATCAGCTTACCATAAGAAATGGCTGCATCTTAGCTTTTATGTGACAAAGTTGTTATAATTTAGTTGGATTGTTATATCAGGGAGTGGGGTTATAAAATAAATAGTAGAATTTGATGAGAAGGTGGAGCAGGTTATCTAGGTTTTTGATAAGAAACGAGAAGGTTTGGGTTCAAAGAAGGTGATTGAATTTTGATAAGGGAAAGAAAGGTGCAAAGACTCTAATACCATGAAAGACAAAACCTAAGAATTAGGATTCTCTCTCATATTTAAATGGGTAAGGAGCATATGTATTTACAATGCAAGTTTCATCAATAATGTGGACTTGTTATAAAAGCAGAAAATAAAAAATGCTTACAATACAATCTCAAGAATTAGTTAATTAGAAAAGATAAAGTATGTCACGTGCTAAAATCATGCATTCGACCGAAGATTTGGCCAATAATGCAAAGTGCGGCAATATCAATCATGCGCTTGATCAATGAAAAATGCTTTGCAATGTAATCCTAAAATTTAGATGGACATGGATCTGGTCAACAATGATATGTGTTTGTAATAAGGCATAACTTATTGCCTTAAGTTAAATTAAAATTTGAGCCCAATCTGCTCGTCCAATGATTATTGCTAAGGCCCAATTTATTGGAGCTAGAAGCCTAGAACCCCTACAACTAGATTATGTGGCTGATTTACATTGAGGATGTCTGAGTGGAAAATTATAAAATCAACATACAAAAGGTGGTATATATATATATATATATATATATATATATATATATATATATATATATATATATATATATATATATATATATATATATAGGAAAAGTCTTTGTACACCGCCCCTGGTGCAGCAAGGCCTACGTGGGCTGCACCGCCTCTTCTAATTGGTCCACGTGGAGCCTACGTGAATAACGGTGCTGGACGGTATGGCCCTGCTACGATGTAACCTTCTGAACGTGACGGGCATTTAAAGCAGTTTGCCTTTTTTTAAAAAAATTAGCGTGCGGACGAAAATGTCATTTCCCTCCATTCTAGCGCCATTTTACGTTGGATTTCATCTGTGCAAGAAGAACTCTTTCTTTCCCCTCGCTCTGGATTTCGGAAGCATCACCAAATCAGTTGAGCACGAACCGTCGCCCTCGCTCTGAGACTCCGGTCGAAAGAAAATATTTCAGCTTCGAGGCTGGAATACCTGGCTACTGGAGTCTTTGTACAAAAACTTCTGGAGGAAATGTCGTCCGCAGCACAAAACATTCTTTCGTTATGAGGTTATTGTGGTTTATGATCTTGACGATATGGTTTTCTACTAGGGTGTCGTGGGTTTTCAACTAATGCTTTGTCTTAACATTTTGAACTAGGGTGTCGTGAATTTCAACAAGATAAGAGTGAATGGCAGCAAACACCCCAGGAGTATCTCGTCCCCCTCGTGAACAGAAACCATCAATGAAGAGAGTGTGGGGAAGCCAAATACTGCGACACCCTAGTACCAATGCTGCGATACCCATACTTAAAACTGACCACGGAGAGAATCCCCACGACACCCATGTGGAATTCGGCAGAAAATCATTCACGACACCCTAGTTGAAATCTCACGACACCCTAGCTTTAGGGCGACGAAACCCGTGCTTACAAATGACCACGGAGAGAATCCCAGCGACACCCCAGTGGAATTCGGCCGAAAATCATTCGCGACACCCCAGTTGAAATCTCATGACACCCCTAGCTTTAAGGAAACGACACCCTTACTTAAAACTGACCACATAGAGAGTCCTCGCGACAACCCTAATTCAAATTCGGCCGTAATCCTTCGCGACACCCCAGTTGAAATCTCACGACACCCTAGCTTTAAGGAAACGACACCCTTACTTAAAACTGACCACATAGAGAGTCCCCGCGATACCTAGTTCGAATTCGGCTGTAAATCTTTCGCAACACCCCAGTTGAAATATCACGACATCCTAGCTTTAGGGCGACGACATCCGTGCTTACAAATGACCACGGAGAGAATCCCAGCGACACCCCAGTGAAATTCGACCGAAAATCCTTCGCGACACCCCAGTTGAAATCTCACGACACCCTAGATTTAAGAAGACGACACCCGTGCTTAAAACTGACCATGGAGAGAATCCCAGTGACACCCTAGTTTGAATTTGACCGAAAAATCTTCGCGACACCTCAGTTGAGCACGAACCATCGCCCTCACTTTGAGACTGGGGTGTCACACTAATTTCGAATTCGAGATAGAAGCGTTGCCGAGGCGTAACAGAGAAGAAAGGCGGACCATGGATTCTTCTGCCGCCCAACGCCGTCTGAAAGCCATCTCCTGCCGGCCGCGATCTCGATCACGGTTCCCAGCTCGGCACCAACGCCACCGCTGGCGAGTTCGTCTCCGGTACTTATCTCGCTGTCTCGCTCTGATTCGCCTTTTAGAATTCCTAACCCGTTCGTGTTCGATAATATATTCCTCGCTTTTGCCATTCTTTTAAAAGTGTCTCTGATTCGCGTTTTAGAATTTCCAACCCTCGTGTTAGATAATATATTCCTCGCTTTTGCCGTTCTTTTTAAAAGTGGCCAGGGATTTTTGTGGTCCAGTTGGATGATATCCAGATTGCTTAGGATCGAATGTCTTCTTTGTTATTTTTATCGGAAGCTTAAAATCCTCTGAGATTTTTCAAGTTGTTATGAATTTTGTTGTGGACCTCTTTTTATCCCCTTTCCGGAAGATTATTGTTACTATAATAGGTGCGTGGAAGTGACATGATCACGAAAGAACCAATGCTTGTAGGGATATTGATTCATAGGTTCTCTTTTTATCGATCTGTTGATTTTTTTTTAAAAGAAAAATTAATGTGATTCCCGTGATGATTTTGTAAGTTTAGGGTTTTTTTTTTTTTTTTGAAATGTTTTATTGTTCTAATGGATGCAACTAGCGCTTTGTGACAAATAGGGGACCTCAAATTTGTCCTTATTGAAGCTATTCCATGGAAAACATTAAGCACGAAAAAAAAGTTCCCCTCTTTGCCCATCCGCATAATGAAAGTGGGAGCGGTTACGGCTGTCCAATTCGTTGTGACAACACAATTCATGTTATAGCAAACTGTGAAGCTCGGTCATGGAATCCAGGAAGAGTCAAGGCAATGCTCGAGCGTGCCGGTTGGCACTGTAGCGCAGTATCAGAACTCAGTGTTTCAGAGTTCAAACTCAAATGGAATTCACTCTCTAATTCCTAATGTGCAATCCTCTATGGATGAAGATGATAAAGCTATTAAATTTCCAAAGTTGGGCCTCGTGGTCAGTGCTAGTAAAGACCCCGTATCGGGGCCTGCTAAGCGGGCCCGTCCTGTGGAGCCATCATTGACCAGAATGCCATCTCGCTCTTCCAAAGTCAAAGGCAAGACCGTTCTTTCTGGTAGAGGTGGGGACAATGCAGCCTTCAAGTTTGCGGCTTCCTCGGTGGGTGGTCGGGTGTCATCGGCCCAGACTGGCCCAGGGGCTAAGAAGGCTCGAGGTCGGGTAGAGGCCTTTTCGGGGTTAGCTTCTGAGGGTTCTGAGCCGACCCAATTAGAGTCCAGTACTCACTTATCAGCGGTTCATCTGCTGAAGGAGGCTATTCATGTATCTGCACCAGCGGGATTGACGGACTCAGGCCAGATACTTGATTGTGTGGAAATGGGATCCCGGAATTGTCCTAAGGAGATCCCAGGCGATACGGAGGTCCTGATGGAATCAACCCAGGCTGTTGTTTGCATAGGCCCGGGAGATTTGGACTGCTCCGTGGAGATGTCAGGGGTGTTGGATGGGGAGTCATCCAATCCAGCCTTACCATGAAGATTCTTATATGGAATGTGCGAGGAGCATTGAAACCATCGTTTCGCTCCTCATTTGGGAGGCTTATGCAGCTTCACTCATTTGACATTTGCATCTTGCTGGAAACTCGACTTTCTGGGGCTAGTCTTGCCCGTTTTCGTAGACAGATTGCTCGAGCTTGGACTTCGTATGCTGTTGAGTCCATTGGTCTTTCGGGGGGTATTGTTGCTTTATGGAGGAATGATAATATCAGAGTTGATGCTTTTCACAGATGTGGGCAGCAGGTTGCATTGGTCATCTCTGAGGGAAGTGCCAGCCCTTGGCTCCTATCTGGAGTTTATGCCAGTACTGATCTTCGGGAGCGTCGGGTGCTGTGGTCTGAGACTCAGAATCTTCTTGACCAGGGGTTCCCCTCCCTTATTGCTGGAGACTTCAACTGTATCTTGTGTGCCGCAGAAAAGAAAGGTGGCAGGGCTTCCCATGGCTCTATGGGCCGGTCTGAGTTCAGGGACTTTATTTCTTCTGCTGGTCTGTTGGATTTGGGTTATCAGGGCTCTCAGTTTACTTGGTGCAACAACCGGCAGGGATCTGCTAGAGTCTGGGAAAGATTGGACAGGGCCTTGGCCTCTTCTAGCTGGCTCCAGCTTTATCCCTCTGCTACTGTCACTCACTTGTCCAGAATTGCCTCTGACCACTGCCCTCTCTTTATCTCTACCGATATCACCTCTCAGCGGCATAGGCAGTTCAGATTCGAGAAATTTTGGACCTCATATCCTGCTGCTCGCTCCATCATTTCTCAGGTTTGGCAGTTACCAGTTAGAGGTAATGCCATTTATCGGCTTTCCAGAAGGCTTGCCCTTGCTAGACGTCGACTTTCTAGATGGCATAGATTGGAGGTTGGGGATATTGACAGACAGGTGGAGCTGGTTGAGTCTACTATCTCTTCTCTTCAGGCGAAAGAGGACCTGGCGGGTTCTCTCTCTTGTGAGGACCTTTCGTCCCTGCGATCGAGTCTGGCGCTCCACCACTCTCTTCTGCTGCAGCAGGAGACCTTTTGGCGCCAGCGGTCCCGCATCCAGTGGATTCAGGAGGGGGACTGTAATACAAGATTTTTCCATCAGGCCACTCAGAAACGCAGGGCGAGGAACCGCATTAGGCATATAACTGATGAGGACGGTCAGCTCCAGGTGGATGATCATGTGATTCGTGCTCAACTCTTTAACTTCTTTCATAGTAGGTGGACTGAGCAACCTGGTTCTGGTGTCCCTGTTCATCCTATTCTGTCCCCCAACACTGTCTCTATTGCTGAGAACGTCTCTCTGACTCGGCCTGTCACTACGGAGGATATTCGGCTGGCTTTATGGGATCTTGGTGCTGATAAGGCCCCTGGGCCGGATGGCTTTCCTCCGTTTTTTTTTCGTCAGTATTGGGATATTCTGGGAGAGGACTTAGCTCAGGCAATCAAGCTTGTCTTTCATCGCAAATCTATCCCCTCTGAATGGAATCGTACCTTCATTACCTTGGTTCCTAAGAGGACGGATGCTTCCAGCCCACAGCACTTCCGGCCTATCAGTTTATGTACTACCTTATACAAGGTTTGTGCTCGTCTCCTGGTTATGAGGTTGTGTTGGGTTATTCCTCGCCTTATTTCTTCGGAGCAGGGGGCTTTCCTCAGAGGGCGCAGTATCACTGATAATGCTTTAATAGCACAGGAGTTCATGCATGACCTGCGTCAGACTTCTGGGAGTCAGGGGCTTATGGCCATTAAGCTTGATATGGAGAGAGCTTATGACAGAGTTAACTGGGAATTCTTGCGTCACTCTCTTCAGTTGTTTGGGATCCACCAGCTGTTTATTGACTGGATCATGGCCTGCATTCAGAGTCCATCTTTCTCCATCCTCATCAATGGAGACCGGACTGATTATTTCCATTCTAAGGTTGGGCTGAGACAAGGTTGTCCCCTCTCCCCGTTTCTCTTTGTTATAGCAGCTGATTCTTTATCTCGGGCTCTTCGTCAGGCTCAGCAGGACAATGCTCTACACCCTTACCGAGCTGGACCCCAAGGTCCCTCGATCTCTCATCTGCTCTTTGCTGACGATTGCATCTTTCTGGGCAGGGCTACTGTGGCCAATGCGACCATGTTTGCTTCTATTCTTCATAATTACTGTTCTGCCTCTGGTCAGAAAGTTAATAATGCTAAGTCTGTTATTTGTTTTAGTCCGCGGGTGACCTCTTCTTGGAAGGATACTATCAAGCAGATCATGGGGATTTCTGTGCAGTCTGAGTGCCTCTCCTATCTGGGTATTCCTATTACTGGCAGAAGACCTAAGATCTCGGACTTTAGTAAGCTCGAGTCGAGGATTCGTGCTCGGCTGGAGGGGTGGCAGGTCACTGGGCTATCTATGATGGCGAGGATCACTCTTATTCGATCAGTGCTTACATCTCTTCCTCTCTATCTCTTATCTAATGCTGTTGTCCCTTTGACTTGTCTGAGGAGGATTGAGCGTTATTTCAGGGATTTTCTCTGGGGTTCATCCCAGGATGGTCATGGTGTTCATCTTTTAGCCTGGGACTGTGTCTGCTTGCAGCTTTCCGAGGGGGGCCTTGGGATCCAGTCCTTGACTGCTCAGAGGGAGGCCTTGATTGCTAGGCATGCTACTCGTTTTTTGCTTGATCCGCACTGTATGTGGAGCTCCTTTATGCGTGGCAAGTATGGGGAGTGGACTCCTTCCACTAACCTGCAGTCTCTTCGGGGTCACTCTTTTTTCTGGAAAGAGGTTTGCTCTCATGCTCCGGACATCCTTCATAGTATCTCCTGGATTCTTGCCAATGGTGCTTCTGTGGACATTGCTTATGATTCTTGGATCGCTGACCTTCCTTTGTCTCGATGGCCTACTTTCGTCAGCACTGATATTCCTCTTGATATGCGAGTTAGTGACCTCACGGTGCCGGATCATTCCTCTTGGTCTACTCCTCTGTTATCCCGCTTCTTTGGCGAGGAGCTTAGACGACGTATAGCTGCTATTCCTCTTTCTCCTGGGCACTCCCCCGATATCAGGGTTTGGAGGCAGTCCGGTATTCCGAGTGCTCCCATCAGGGACATTATCAAGTTTTACCGAGCTTCTTCCCGACCGCTTACAGACATGACTTGGATTTGGCATCTTCCTATTCATCCCAGGGTTCGTCTTTTTCTATGGAAGATTGCTCGAAATTGTCTCCCTACTTGCTCGGTTCTTTCTAGACGTGGCATGGGCATTCAGCTTACGTGTCCGATATGCGGTATTGAGGAGGAGGCGGTGGATCACGCCATCTTCACTTGTCTCAGAGCTCACCACATTTGGGAGATCGCTAGGGTCAAGCCTTGGGCTGTCGCCTCTTCTCTCTCTCATTATCTTTCTTGGACTTGATCAGGCAGGATGTTAGGAGAGGGTGCAGTAAGCAGGGCGCGACGAGGGCCTACATTGCTTATCAGATTTGGTTATCTCGGAACCGGATTGTCTTCACTCAGGAGCCTACTCGTCTTTTAGGGTTGTCCGGACTGCTGTGTCCCTATCTTCTGAGTATACTTCCCATCGTCTTGGTTGTGATTTTGATAGCCCTGGCCTCTGGGATTCCCATGCTGC
This sequence comes from Calamus simplicifolius, assembly GCA_900491605.1. NCBI lineage: Eukaryota > Viridiplantae > Streptophyta > Magnoliopsida > Arecales > Arecaceae > Calamus > Calamus simplicifolius. The sequence goes on along the minus strand of UESW01001343.1, from coordinate 55,602 downwards.
CCCGACAGCGCACCGGAGAACGGTCTTTATTTCTTGGGAACCCCCCCTCCAGGGTTTATCAAAATCAACTTTGATGGGAGTGTCCGAGGCAGATCAGCCGGATCGGGTTATGTTATACGGGATTCTGGCGGTATTATGCTTGCGGCTGGGGGATTTGGACATCTTGATTCGTCAGTGCCGCTTGCTGAGCTTTATGCTGCATGGGCTGGAGTCTCCTTTGCTATACGTAGTCTCCATGCCCGTCGTCTTATTCTTGAGGGTGATGCTCTCACGGTGATTCGATGGCTTCGCCAGGATCATTGTGCGCAGTCGCCCACCAACCCTTTGATTTCTGATATTCGCTCTCTCCTTCAGGGGGTTCACAGTATTCAGATTAGCCATATTTTCAGGGAAGCCAACTCAGCGGCTGACTGGATTGCCGCTAGAGTTGCTGATCATTCTGGATTCTGGTGCTGGAAGCCCGGCGAATGGTGTCATCCGGGTCTGAACTTAATATTGTATTCTGATAGTGTGGGTCTGAGCCACCCTAGAGTGGTGTGATTCCCGTCTGTACCAAAAAAAAAAAAAAAAACTGTGATCTCGGTTCCTGTAATTTATGTCATGATTCTATATCTTTGTGGGATTTTGGGTTGGGGGAAAAATGTGAGTTGGGAGTGGGGTAAGACGCTAAAATACATATGGTAAAAGAAGTAAAAAAAAAGAAAAAAAAAAAAAGAGGGAGAGAGATGAAGGGTATGATTGAGATGACTGTTAGGACAATAGGGCATCCTGAAGAAATTGAGGCCCCGTTTGGTTGAATTTTAGAAGCTTAAAAGCATTTTTAAGTAATTTTGCATTGTTTGGTAAAATTTTTAAAAATACTTTTTAGCTCCATTAAAAATTGTTAAAAGTTCTATGTCTATGAAATTTAAAATTTTGATTCATATTATGATCTGATGTGTAAATTATTCTTTGGGAGCAATTGTGAGATGCTCACTAGATTCCTAAGGATATTGTACACATGATTGAATATTGGAATATCCCATGCTATAACAAATGATAATTTACTATTCTATGAAGTTGCTAACATAAAATGGGCTCGCATATTTTGAGAACCTAAAAATATACACAAAGATCAATATTTTAAGAAGCACATGGCTTTGTAAGATTTGCTTTTTCTTAACCATTTGTTGTGATCTTTATTGGGAAATGCAATAAGATACACTTTTAGTTTTCTTACTATTGATTAGTTTGGTTTGAGCCATAACCATGTTTCCTTGACCATGTGATACATGCAATTTAAAGGAAAATGCTATGAGTGATGGTCTGAAATGGATGCCATTTTGAATATGTGGAACATTTTGAGAACAAAATATATTGAATGCCTCTTACACAATTACAACTCAATATATTATGTTTATAATTATAAGAGATAACATCTTACGATTGGTCTCATAGACCTTCTTGCCCATTTTTCCTGCTAAGGACCAACCTTTCTTGTCATGCTTGCTGTTTATACTACTTTCAAAATAATTATCTAATTTATGTTAATTATTCTTGTTATCTTTCCAACTCTTGGACACAAATCTATGCTCCTTTTCGAGTTGAGGTCTCTTTAGAATTTTTTTGCTAAAATCAATGCTATTTTACTTATTTCTATACTATATTATTACATTATCCATAAACAATGGAATTGCTGAACTTAATAATTGATCAAATGTACTCATTCCCCACATCATTCTTCCTGATGTCGCGAACGATAACAGCACCGACTCAGGCTATTAACGACACCCCAGTTCTCATCTGATGACACCCTAGCTTTAAGGCGACGACATCGATGACGTGACTATTAAAGCGGGGTGTCGTGGGGATTGTTCTTCATACGGGGTGTCGCGGGCCTTCTCGCCGTGATCAGTTATAACCACGAGTGTCGTCAGATGAGAGCTAGGATGTCGTAAAGTTTCAACTGGGGTATCGCGAACAACGACAGCACCGACTCAGGCTATTAACGACACATCAGGGGTGTCGTAGCTTTAACGACGACACTAGAGCTATATGGACAGGAAATAACGGGGAATATAGGCCGAACCACTCTGACGACACTTCAGTTCATGAGGTATAACATCCTAGTTAAAACAGTTATGACATTCGTGCTTACAAAATAGTAAACTCTAAACAGTTATGACTTCCAGAATGTCAACTATTTTGTTCTAAAGAAGTTACCCGCGCATTAAACGGTTTGGTGACGCATTAACTAACTCTAACCAGAAAAAATAGTTGGTATAATAAAGGAGCTTTACAAAGAAGTGGGAAGAAGGACTTTTTACTTCGTGCTGCGGACGACATTTCCTCCAGAAGTTTTTGTACAAAGACTCCAGTAGCCAGGTATTCCAGCCTCGAAGCTGAAATATTTCTTTCGACCGGAGTCTCAGAGCGAGGGCGATGGTTCGTGCTCAACTAATTCCGATGATGCTTCCGAAATCCAGAGCGAGGGGGAAGAAAGAGTTCTTCTTGCACAGATAAAATCCAACGTAAAATGAAGATAGGATGGAGGGAAAGGGCATTTTCATCCGCACGCTAATTTAAAAAAAAGGCGAACTGCTTTAAATGCCCATCACGTTCAAAAGGTTACATTGTAGCAGGGCCATACCGCCCGGCATCGTCATCCACGTAGGCTTCATGTGGACCAATCAGAAAAGGCGGTGCAGCAGGCCTTGCTGCACCGGGGGCGATGTACAAAGACTTTTCCATATATATAATGTGAAAACTACTTTACTCTGAAGGTTATTAGAGTTGCAAAGCTGAAATGCTCTAATTATCATTTGTTGTTGGACGACTTAATTTGTCACATGGTAAGCAAGTGGAGTTTTCACTTGTAAGAGTTAGGGGCAAACTTAAGAATTTAGAGACACTTCCCTATATATATGGTTAATCATTTTCAGTTGTGTTATTGCTGGAATCCGTTCTTCGACTCGGGCACGATCGAGCTTCAGATTGGGCTCCCTCCTGGGCGGACCTGCAAAACAGTCCTCACGCGAGAGGCGCTGGGGGTGGCCCTCTGCGGAAGACCCTCCGACGCTCAAGTCAGCGGAGATCAACAACGAACAAATATGGGGAAAAGGCTATCGTTGAAGAGTCCCTCCAGGGTGGCCTTTTGGGAGCTCCGAGCAAAACGTTAATAGCGGAAAGGGGTGAGCAGAGATAGAATGAGAGTAATGCTGAGAGTGCATCAGGAATGCCTTTATCTTGGAGAATCTAGGACTGTGCTATTTATAGGCGATCATCTGATTCTTTAGGTGCATCATAGGAGGTCTGGAAGTTGTTGAGATTCGAGGCTGATTCGAATCAGGCTGTTGTGAGGCCGGTAGGATCCGTATCCGGTTAGTTAGAGGATCGACGGCCAAAAGGGGCTATCTGACGCTTTGAGATTCAGCGATCATATAGGCTCTAGGTCGTTTCCGGTTGTATAGGTATGATTGCCTATGTGGATCCTTGTTCGGTCATCGTGGTTCCGCAGAGGTAGGTGCCTGAGTGCCTCGGTCAGGCCGAGGCGCAGAGATCGGCCTGATCCGCCGAACTATGGAAAGGCATAGAGATAGCTCGGCTAAAGCCGAGAGATAGGGATCGCTCGGCTAGAGCCGAGAAATAGGGATCGTTCGGACCAGGACTGAGACACATGGATAGCTCGGCTTAGGACCGAGAGATAGAAACGTAATATGTACCCAGAGAATCCTTGGTTAGCCGAGGGGCTAAGGCGCCTCGATCCACCGAGGTATAATGGTTGGCTCATTCTTGCGGGCACCACGCAGCGAGTGGGAGTCAGGGCTGATCCTAACCCCTTGCACGGTTATCAATGCAATGGCGATTTTACCCCTCAACACATTTCCCCGACTCCCTAGTTCGAAGCGTAGGTTCGGACGTAGGGAGTATAGCCCTAGGTGGCACGATCCGGATGGAGGGATCTAGATTTGACAGCCTGCGTAATGATGCCTTAATTAATGTCGCCGGCCGCCCTGCCCTTATAGGATGGATCCGTCGTTACTTAGGGACAACGGTCGAGGAAGTGCCACGTAGCAAAAGCAAATCCCGATTTTCACGGTGCCCACGATGGCGGTTCTAGGTACCTTGGCTGAGATGCCTTATCTTCCTTTTGAAGTGGTTTTTTTGGGAAAAGCGAAGTCGAAGCAGCGCCATTCCTGTTTACAATGCTTTCTCGTTTCTTTTTGGAGGATTTCGTTCCCCTGCTTCTTCTGTGACCCCATTCGGTGTCCCTTTTGACCTAGCAGCATGGTGAGTCCCAGCGACATTGTTTCAGAGATTGTTGTCGAGGACTTGGGGAGAATACGCCAGAAGTATGGCATTCCCTCGGATATCCTTTTGCGATTGTCGGAACCCGAGCACAAGGTCTCGCAGGAACTGGAGCATGGGATTTTTCTTTAAAGATAGCCTGAAGGCAGGCCTCCGGTTTCCACTTCACCCCTGGTGAATGAGATTATGAGGTTTTACAACATCTGCCCAACAATGGTGGCTCCTAACAGCTGGCACAGTATCATCGGGTTTATCTCGATGTGTAGCTAGGTTCAGGTAACAGCCACTCTTCCCCTGTTTCATGCTTGTTACTATCTAATGTCTGGGAGGAACTTGGAGTGGTCCTATATCAGACCTCAGAGATCGTTCAAGATGATAACGGATAAGCCGTCGTCCATAAAGGAGTGGAAGGTTCGATTTTTCATTGCCGAGGGGAACATCGGCTTCGACTTTTCGTGGGGATGGGGTAACTTTGTCAGGGACATGGAAGCCCATCCAGCTCTATCCGAACAGGAGAAAGAGGATCTAGAGGTCCTTCGTGACGGTCGAGTGTTTTCGGCTAATGACTTACTGTTGGACGAGGCTCTTTTCATCACCGGGCTTAGCCCCATCGACACACAAGGTAAGTCCTCTCCTTTTCTTCCTTTCTATTAATTTCATTCGAGCAAGTATATCTCAGTTTGATTGTTCGCCCACTGTGCTTGCAGCCAAGGGATCTGCGCTGGCGAGCCGTATAAAGAAGGAGTTGGGCAAATGCCCAAGAGAGATCGATAGTGGGGAAAGATGCAAGTCTGAGAAGAAGGTTCGCCTTTCCGAAGAGTGCTCACTGGAGGCCGGGCGAGCCAAGGTTGGCCTGCGCTCCTTGTCACCGAAGAAAGGAAAGGTGGGAGCGTCGACGGTGAGAGAGGGATTTTCTCAGTTGGGGGAAGAAGTTATAGCCAAGACGGAGGAGCAGAGAGCAGTGGAGGATTCAGGGAGGATCGCTGAGATCCCTTATCCTTCGGTGGTGGAGATAGTGGACAGCTCGGACGAGGCTTCGTTGGCCTATCCGACAGTTCCCTCTTCTGGAGATAAGTTGTTGCCAGATTCGGTAGAGGCTGGTATCCTGAGGGTTTCCTCCCCAAGTGAGAAAATGTCTCTAGCTTCGGCGAGAGAAATGGAGGGGGCGATTGTAGTTGTCGAGGCTCAGGATGAGCCTACAGTCGAAGGGCCTCATTCAGAGGGATTAAGGAGTGGTGATGTTGGGCCGACAGCAACGGGGGCTCGAGAGGAGTCTCCTGCTGGAAAGCTTCCTCCTGAAGAGGTTGGAGGAGCTGGTGAGAGGATCGAGGCTTTGGTGGAGCTCATGGGGGAGGAGTAGATGCTGGTGATTGAGGAAGAACCCTTGGACGAGGGGGGAGAACAAGATAAGAATCTTCCAACTGAAGCTTCTCCCACTGAGGCTTTGGGGATATTGGCGCCTGGGCTGGCTGAGGTATCCAAGGAATCCCAGGCCAAAATTTTGCTAAGGGAGGCCAGAAGTTGAAGGCTTCTCAGTCTGAGATGGTCCGGATTGGTACCTCGGATGTGCAGCCTGGTAGTTTGGACCTGGCCATCGAGGCGGCGTTCGCTGCCCTAATGAGGTCGGCATTGTACCCAAGCGCGAGTCCCTCGGCGAATGAGTTTGCGGACCTGGATCTCATCGATGCCGCATTTGGTCAGCGGAATGTAGCGAAGGATGTCCACCTCCTCCCTAAGATCGACAACTTCGCCCTTATGGAGCTCACTAGGTCTTACGCCTCCTGGGTGAGTTGCTGTTCCAGAGTAATGGGTGCCTTCTGGTTGGCTTGATTGTGCTTTCTTACTCGTGTTTTGTTTCACAGAGCGCTTTGATCACCAGGGCACTATGCTAGCGCTTGAACCTGGCAACAGGGGCCAGTGTCCAGGCCAAGAGAGTCAGCGTCGAGCTCTGGTTGCGAATGGAGGCGTCTGATAAGCTCGAACGAGTTCTGGACATCGCCAACGAGAACTTGGTGAAGGCGAGGGGATTGCATCAGGCCGCCCTCGACGAAGCGTCCAGGTTGAGGCTCAAAGTTAAGGAGCTACATGAGCTCCGGCTGAGGTATGACGAAGCATGCTCGGAGCTGTTGCGAATTAGATCTAGGCATGCTGGAGAAATGGAAACTGTTAAGAAACAGTTTGACGAGAGCCGAGACAGGCTAAGGAAAGATGCTGCCGAAGAGAGAAGTTGCCTGAATAGAATGCTCGGCGAGATAGAGGAGAAGATCCGGCAGCTACAACATTGCGTCATTGCCAGGGATGATAGGATCAAATGGCACCAGGACAAAATAGCCAAGCTCGACGATGAGCTTTCCTAGTCCAGGGAAGAAGCTAACAATAGGCAGTCGAGAATCAATGACCTCAAGGATAGGATCGAGCAGGTCAAGGCCGATAAGCTGGGGCCTTTGGCGAGGTCGCGAAATTAATTGAGAGAATAGCCTGGTAGGAGGGGGAGGTATGATATTATCTTTTTAACTTCCCTTATTTTCTCATTGTTGCACCGACTAATCCTATGCTTACAAATTGAGAAGGCGAAACTAGAGGGCCAAAGTCGATTAGAGACCCTGCAAGGAGAGCTGGCATCGAGCCGCCGGAGGAGCTTGGAACTCGAAGGTCAAGTCGCTGAGATCGAGAAGCAAGTCGCCTCACTTCGAAGTCAGGTTGCTGAGCCTGAAAGGCAACTCGCCATGCTTCGGGCGAATAGGACGCGACCTGTGCTGAGGCGTTCCAGCTCGGCGTGGAGGAGGTCCGAGCCAAGATATCTCGGGAGCACCCAGAATGGGACCTCTCTTTCCTTGAGGTGAGGGTCATGACGTGCGAACCCCTAGGACCGAGTTATCAGCAAAGACCGAATATGAAGAGGTCTCGGATATTGACATAGATGCCCTCCTGGGGCTGATGCAGCTGTAGACTCGGGTGTAGATGATCGAAAGGGGGAGAGCCATCCGAGTGATGCAGGGACACCCGAGGCTCATCGATCAGTCATCTCCGAAGCAGGCGGACCGAGCCACGTTTCTCCAGTGCCGGCCGCGATGCCCCTGAGGTCGGGCCGTGCCCTGATAACTGAGGGCTGGTTCAGATTTTGTATTATCTTTCTCTTCGTTGGCCGTCTATAGAAGACTTCAATGAAATTTAAAAATTTCCTTTATCTCTATTATGTACCTTTTTCCTCTTTTCCATGTTATTTCTAGGATATTTAGTTCGGAGGAGTCCGGCAGATCGAAAGGAGTCTGATCCCAAGATGGGGGCGCCTCTCGAGCGTCTCGTTGCTATTTATTGATCCTCTTCGGCGAGGGGGCGCGACTCTTCATTTCCTGTGAGCACCCACCAAGGCGGTGATGCGTGGCGAGTTTCCGTGATAGTGACATTGGAGTTGATAGCTCGGGCAATCGAAATACCCGCCAGAAGTAGTTTAAATACGGATGAGGGATGCCATCGTTAATCACTTCTCCTATTGACCTCCCGAAATTTAGGATAGTAGGATGGCTTCTGAAAATGAAGGGGGTCTACTGGAGCACCAGGTAATGGCGATGATGGCCACGGGGGGCAGGACCCTCCACGAGGGGGCCCCCATTGGAGCCGTGTTCCGATAGCTATCGACTGGGAGGACCTATTGTTGATGCTCGTGGAGCGTGACCAACTCCGGAAGATGGTCAAAGAATACTTGGCTGTCTCCACAAGGGAGCACGAGCTCCTTCGTCAGATCAACAGTCAGCTGGAAGGGCAAGTGGTGACTTTCCAGCAACAAATTGCTATTCTTACCGCTGAGCTAAGTTTGCGGCGTGGGGAGAGCTCGATAGTGCCCAGTGAAGATGATAAGCCCTAATGAGGGCTCGTGTGTCATTTTCTTTTCTTCTTGTTTCTCTTTTTATGATGAATAAAAAAGAATTTTTGCAACTTTCGTGTTCGCTGCCATCTTCGAAATGTTCATTCTTGTCATGTGAGTCTTACGAATGAACCACCCCCTTTGGGGGATCTCTGGTGATCTTGACGAGACTAAGGTGTGGTGTCCCTGTTTTAGCCGAGGTAAGAGGAACTCATAAGTTCCAGTCGGAGTGTAGTATATCGCTTGGTTTTGCCGAAGCATAAGGAGCATCCTGTTACCATTGGGGCGAGAGTAGCTATCCCAGTTTGGACCGGGGGATAAGGGAACGTTCAGTTTTTACCGAATCAAAAAGAGATACCTTAGTTTTTTCCGAAGTAAGGAGACTATCTCGACTTTGAGTCGAAGCAAAAAGTGATGTCTCGGTTTAGGCCGAAATATAACAGATGGTTCAGCTTCGGCCAAAGCAGGAGATATCGGCGTGTCTTTTTTGAGGAGTACTTGGCTTTTGCGCCTTTTTATTGCTCTGCCAGCGCTTTGTCTTTTTCAAGGCGGGTTGGCTTTACGTGGGCGACAAGCATCTAGCTTTCATTGGTGGGACATCTTTTTCAGTAGGGATTTCCCAGGCTCGTCCATATCTCGAAGATCTGCAGGTGGCTTTTCTGCATTTAAGGCTCCTGATTCGAGATCATGGGAGATCTTTGCCTTCCATAATGACCTGAGGGGTGCGCTTGGCGCGCTCTGAAAGACGCTCTTTTATCCTGAAAGGCCACATGGTAGCGCGGCTAGGGCGTTTTGAATCCCAGGACTTTCTGCTTTAATAACTGCTCCTGATATGTTTGCCTATAAAATGGGGAGAGTGGGCCGTGTTAGGCTATCTCCCAAGGCCCTTCCTTTCCGTGACTTGCAAAGGCTTCCATGGCGTTCATTTCATTGAAGTCGAGAGTGGAGAGATCAAGCTTTCTTTTTGAAAGCTGGTCCGTCCCAGATAGCTGGGGTGATGAAGAAGCTGCTGAAGAGCGAGCAGTCCTCAAGGGAGGAATTCTTGGAGGTCATATGTAGAGCGCATGGGAGACCCGCAGAAGTCATATGGAGAGCGCATGTATGCGCTTCCTGTGTGTCCTTTGTGGTTTGCCATGGGGACAACCAGAAATGCAAGGCACTTGCAGTCCCCATGGGTTACATGAACTTCCCCTTCCCTCACAGGATGAACTGAGGGATCCAATATGAGGGGAGGTGTTGGTCTGCTGGTACCCTGTCTATGTCTCTGGGCAGCGGCTAGCAGCCCAGCATCCCACTATAGGGGGAAGGAGCCCTCAGCATCGGCATCCACAGGTCTTTGGCCCAGTTCGGGTCTTTTGGCTTGTCCGCCCGAGGGATCAGCGACTCACCTGGAGTCGTATGATTTCTCTGATTTCTTGGATGTTGCAGTGACACTGAAGGCCGAAGCTACTTTTTAATTCATTTGTTTTTACTTCCTGCGCTGCTTGTAATACCTCTTCAGAGGTTGTATTTCTCATCGATTAACAGAATAAAGAAAGTTTTTTTGTTCTTCCTTTTTTTTGAAATGTCTGCTTTTCCCTTTTGGCGTGACGACGCAGTCTTGTCCGTTTTAGGCTTACCGAGTCATGCTCGGCTCGTAAACCTTCGATTGTGCTTGGGTAGCACTACCTTCGTTAGGCATTTTCATAGTGTTTGACCCCCTTCAGAGGAGGCATTGGTCTCTGTTCAAGTCAGAGGGAGGCCTGAGCGACCTTACCGATTCACAAGGTAGACACGGCCCGATAAAAAGGGGCTAAGTAGGCCTTTTCCTAAGGAGGAGAGACTTGCACAACTCTGCGGATGGGCAGCAAGAGGGATTGCTTATTTGCGCCAAAGCGTGATGAGATGTATCAGTTGCGCAAAAATGTCTGAGAAATAACTGGCCTTGCGGTTACTACAGAATCGCCGGGGCCACTTGGCTTTGTCCAAGGCTTCAAAGATTAACAAGAAATACGATTCAGCTTTGGCCGAAGGTTCTAATAGTAAGAGATGCACTTCGGCTTTGGCCGAGGCTTTTAATAGTAAGATACACTTCAGCTTTGGCCGAGGCTTTAGGAACCGTAGAGTGTATACCTGGTGGTGCCATGGCACGGGGAACATTGCTCGGCCCTGCCGAGGTTCGGAGACTATTTGGAGATCACTCGGTTCAACCGGGGCTCGTAGGCTGCTCGAATTCGATCGAGGCTTTTACGCCGTTTGGCCTGGCTAGGGCTTGTAAGCTGCCCGAATTCGGTCGAAGGCTTGCAAATCACTTGGCTCCTAGCCGTACTGAGAGTGCTCGGCCATGCCGAGTCTTCGTGGAATAGGACTCGGCCCAGCCGAGGTACAGAGATTTAGCTTGGCCCCCGGGCGTACCGGGAGTGCTCGGCCATACCGAGTCTTTATGGAATAGGACTCGGCCCAGTCGAGGTACGGAGATTTAGCTTGGTCTCCGGGCATACCGGGAGTGCTCGGCCATACCGAGTCTTTGTGGAATAAGGGCTGAGGTACGGAGATTTAGCTTGGCCCCGGGCGTACCGGGAGTGCTCGGCCATACCGAGTCTTTGTTGAATAGGACTCGGCCTAGCCAAGGTACGGAGATTTAGCTTGGCCTCTGGGCGTATCGGGAGTGCTCGGCCATACCGAGTATTTGTGGAATAGGACTCGGCCCAACCGAGGTACGGAGATTTAGCTTGGCCCCTGGGCGTACCAGGAGTGCTCAGCCATACCGAGTCTTTATGGAATAGGACTCGGCCTAGCCGAGGTACGGAGATTTAGCTTGGCCTCTGGGCATATCGGGAGTGCTTGGCCATATCGAGTCTTTGTGGAATAGGATTCGGCCCAGCTGAGGTACGGAGATTTTCTGCTCAAGGAGGCAGCTCGGTCGTGCCGAGAATTGGTAAGCAGCATCTGTTTTTCATTATGACTTTTCGAAAAAATGATTGTAGCGATCATGCCACGGATTATTGAAACAAGATGCCAAAACTGTGAATGGGGCAAGTCTGTAGAAAGCGTACCCTACTGATGGTATATGCGGAGATTGTCTGAATTTCATGTCCGGGGAATAGATTTCCGTTCAGATCCTGGAGCTTGTAAGTACTGGGCCGATGACTTTCGCCACTTGATAGGGGCCTTCCTAGTTTGGAGATAGCTTTCCTTGTTCTAGTGGCTTGGAGACGGATGCTTTTCGGAGAACAAGATCGTCGGGCGAGAAAGATTTTCCTTTAACTCTGGAGGCGTGATAGCGAGCCACTCTTTGTTGATAGGCAGCTACTCTGATCCGAGCTTTCTCTCTGATCTCCTCCACCAGGTCGAGGTTGATGCGGAGCTGCTCGTCGTTAGCCTCCTCCGAGTAGCTCTCCACCCGGGAGAGGGGAGTCCTATCTCTACAGGGATGACGGCTTCTGTGCCGAAGGCCATTCGGAATGGAGTCTCGCATGTAGGAACTCTCTGGGTGGTGCGGTAGGCCCACAGGATGTGGTGAAGTTCGTCCGCCCATCTGCCCCGGGCTCTGGCAAGCCGAGCCTTGATCCCTTGAAGTAGGGTCCGATTAGTTACTTCGGTTTCTCCGTTAGCTTGCGGATGCCCGACTGATGTGAGGCGGTGACAGATTCCATGCTCCTCACAGAACTCTCAGAACTTAGGGTTATCAAACTGCTTGCCATTGTCGGTGATGATGGTATGCGGGAGGCCGAAGCGACAAATAATGGATCTTCACACGAAGTCCTTAGCCTGAACTTGGTTATCTGGGCAACTGCCTCGGCCTCGACCCACTTGGTGAAGTAATCAATGGCGACAAATAAGAACTTTCTCTGTCCTGTGGCGAGGGAAACGGGCCAAGGATGTCCATTCCCCACTTAGCAAAGGGCCAAGCTGAGGAAATAGGGACCAAGCTGGCGGAGGGAGCCTTTGAATATTAGAGTGCCTCTGACAAGGGTCGCAGTTCGGACGAGATCGTCAGCATCCTTTTGCATGGTGGCCAATAGTACCCCTGACGCAGTACCTTGTGGCATAAGGATCGGCTCCCCAGGTGGTTGCCGCAAATTTTCTCATGCACTTCCCAAAGAGCATAATCAGCCTCAGATGGGCGAAGGCACTTAAGCAGCGGCATAGAGAAGGACCGCTTATACAGTTGATCATCAATCAGCACATAATGGGTGGACTGCAACTTCAGCTTTCTTGCTTCCCGTCGGTCGGCTGGGAGCGACCCTTCTTTAAGATACTTAAATATGGGGTCGAACCAGGATGGTTCGACCTCGACCTGACTCGACCTGCATCACTCGGCCAGCCTCCACGATGCTGGGCTTTTCCAGAATCTCTAGGGAAAACTTTCGCTCGGAATCCATCGATTCGGTGGTTGCCAGCCGGGACAATAGGTCGGCGCATGCATTCTCAAATCTTGGGATCTGAATGACTTCAAACTCGGGGAAATGGGAAAGTAAGTCCTGCACCTCTTAAAGATATCGAATCATGTTTGGCTCCCGGGCCTCGAACTCGCCCCGCACATGATCGGCCACCAACTGAGAGTTGGTAAAGGCATTCAGCTTCTTCACTTTGAGGTCACGGGCAATTCGGAGTCCAGCGAGCAGAGCTTCATACTTAGCTTCATTATTGGAGGCTGAGAAGGTGAAGCGGATGCCGTATTCAAAGGTCGCCCCCTCCGGGCTGGTAGGATTAAGCCAGCACCGGAGCCATTGGCATTAGATGATCCGTCAACATGGAGCAGCCATAGGGCATCAGATCTCGGATGCTCAGAGGAGTCTGGAGTGGAGCCATCCTTAGGAATAGTGCATTCGAGGAGGAAATCAACCAGAACTTGAGCTTTGATGGCCGGGCGAGGTTGGTATCGATGTCATGCTCGCTTAGCTCGATGACCCATTTGGTTATTCTCCCTGATGTCTTCGGACGATGGACCACCGCTTTGATGGGTTGGTCGGTCAGGACCGTCACAGAATGTGCTTGGAAATACGGTCGCAGCTTCGGACCGACGTTATTAGGGCTAGAACCAACTTCTCGATCCGGGTGTACCTTATCTCGGCATCTCGAAGCAGTTTGCTGACATAATAGATTGGCTTTTGGGTCTTGTTCTCTTCTCTGACCAATACTGAGCTAATGGCGCCTTCCGAAACTGCTAAGTACAAAACAATATTTTCCCCGGATTCGGACTGCTGAGGAGGGGTGGAGAGCCGAGATACCTTTTGAGGTTCTCGAACGATTTCTAACATTCGGGAGATCATTGGAAATTCTTAGCTGATCGAGAGCTTTGAAGAAAGGGAGGCATCTCTCGGCTGACCGAGCCACGAAGCGGTTGAGTGCCACGATCCTCCCAGTCAGGCGCTGGACTTCCTTGATGGACGTTAGAGGCACCATTTGCTGAAGGGCATGGATCTTCTGCGGATTGGCCTCAATGCCTCGTTGGAAAACCATGAAGCCTAGAAACTTCCCAAAATTGACGCCGAAGGTGCACTTAGTCAGGTTGAGCTTCATTCGATATTTTCGGAGCGTTGTGAAGCTCTCCGAGAGATCCTCAATGTGCTGGGATGCTTCTTTGCTTTTGACCAGCATGTCGTCGACGTACACCTCCATGTTATGGCCGATCTGCTCCTTAAAGACCTTGTTAACTAGCCTTTGGTAAGTAGCACCTGCATTTTTCAGACCGAAAGGCATGACACGGTAACAATAAGTACCTCGGTCGGTTATGAAAGCGGTCTTCTCTTCATCCTCGGGCGCCATTCGGATTTGGTTGTAGCCCGAATAGGCATCCATGAAGGCCAGCATCTGGTGACCCGAAGTAGCATCCAAGCTGGTCGATCCGGGGGAGAGGGAAGCTGTCCTTCGGGCATGCTTTGTTGAGGTCGGTGAAGTCGATGCAGATCTGCCACTTGACGTTCGACTTCTTCACCATAACAACATTTGACAGCCAGCTAGGATAGTTTACCTCTCGAATGAAATTTGCCTTGATAAGCTTGTCGACTTCTTCCTCAATAGCCTTCTGTTCAAGGGCGAAGCTCCTTTTCTTCTGCTTAATGGGCCGGGACATCTCGTCCACATTGAGATGGTGGACGAGAACGTCTGGGCTGATCCCTGGCATATCAGAGGCGGACCAGGCGAAGACATCAGCATTCTTTTGGAGAAAGTCGATCAGCTCCAGCCGAGGTTTCTCCTTCAGTAGCGACCCGATCTTTATAGTTCGGTCAGGCTGGGCTTCATTCAGCGGTACCTCCTCCAGCTCTTTGGCTGGTTTTCCTCGATGCTCGGCAAAATCCTCCGAGCGTCCAGCCCGTCAACCTCGGGCAATTTGGACTGAAGGCTGGTGACGAAGCATTGCCGAGACATAGCTTGGCTTCCTCGAACTACTCCAATTCCCTATTCGATAGGAACTTCATGACTAGATACGGAATGGAGACAACAGCTCTAAGGGACATTAGGCCGGGTCTCCCAAAGATTGCATTGTAGGGCGACCGAAGCTTGGTCACCAGGAAATCTGTGTGAACAGTGGCAACATAGGGCCAAGTTCCTGCTCGGACCGTCAAGGTCACGACCCCCTCTGGGATAATAACATCGCCGGTGAACCCCATTAGGGTGGAGTCCATGGCTCGGAGACTCTCCATGAGCAGTTTCATTTTCGTAAACACATCGAGGTACATAACATTGACAAAGCTCCCACTATCAATAAGAATCGGCTTACATCATAATTGTTTAGATTGAGAGATACAACCAGTGCATCATCATGCGGGGATTGTATCTTCTGAGGTCATCATCGGAGAAGGAGAAGCTCTCTTTGGTGCCGAATCTTCTTCATCATTCTGCGGCCTGACGGACTACCGACTGCCTCAATCATGTTGATGTGGCCAACAACCGAAGGATTTGGAGGAGGAGGCTACTAAGGCTCGGGCTGGCGGTTACCCCCATTTTTGGCTCGGGCGCTCCCCTAAATTGGTTCAATCGGCCCCATTGGATGAACCTCTCGATTTCATTCTTCAGCTGCCAGCATTCTTCGGTGTCGTGGCCATGGTCCCGTGGTAGCGGCAGTCCTTGGTGGGGTCTCTCTGGTCGCATTCCATCGGAGAGGAGGCGGTCGAGGGAGTTGGCGCTCTATCTCCATGAGGATCTGCACCCTGGGGCAGTGAGCGGGGTGAACCGGTTGAACCTCCTAGGCGGGCTCCGAGTGTGGTTCCTCAACGGCGGCGGAGGAACCCTTTGGCGGCGAGGTGGGCTCAGCTGGACAGATCAGTGTTTGTCCAAGCCCTTGGACTCCTTCTTCTTGCCAGCTTAGCGTGGGCAGTCCTTCGCGATTCCTCGACTCTGCGTACTTGTCCACCAGGGCCATCATATCGAGAGGTTCGAAGGGTAACTAACCTCCAACGCCAGGTAGAAGTCACTCTCCTTTAACACTCCCCCGCTAGGGCTGACATGGCCACCTCATGTTTAAGGTGATCCACCTTCAGCATGGGCATATTAAATCGACCGAGATAGTTCTTCAAGGATTCCCCCTCTCTCTTCTTAACCTCAAGGAGGGAATCAGATCTCCGCCGGTGATGGCAGCTGCTGACGAACTGGCTGATGAAGAGGCGACTCAGCTCATCGAATGAACCAACGGAACTTGGTTTTAAGCGTTAAACCAGGTTCAAGCAGACCCTCTAAGGGTGGAGGGGAAGCGCGGCAGAGAATCGCATCTGATGCCCCATGGAACATCATGATCGACCGAAGCTTTTGAGGTGGTCGTCAGGATCGGTGGATCCGTGGTAAGGCTCGATGGCGGGCAGCTTGACATGGAGGAAATCAGTTCCCCCATGATCTCCTTGGAGAAGGGGATGCCCTGCTCCGCCTTATGCTGAAGTGGATGGGCTTGCTTGGCAGCGTCCAACTCTGGCGCATCTTCGGATCTATCGGCGGATCTCCTCCTCGGGAATAGCAGGAGGAGCTGGGCGAGGAGAATATGGAGACGGTGAGTCGTGACGAGAGAACATCGGAGAGAGGGACCGGGCCTGCCAAGATTAGGGAGATCCTTGCCGCAGACCTCTTGCGGGGCTGGTCCAGCTCCCTTAGGACGACGAGGGGGGTTCGCGACTTCATGCGGACCAAAAGAAGAGACTGCTGGGGGAATGGGAGCCGCGGCCTCCTGAGGAAGGTGCGGAGCAAGAGCCGCTAGATGGGGCTTCGTGGTGTCCTTGAATCAGATGAGTCAAGCTTGGACCTGCTGGACCAGTGTGGCAAACTGGTTCTGGGTTACCGAGGCCGCTGGTGGCGATGGAGTCTTAACTGGTGGCGGTGGCGGCGCCACACTGCTCACCGGATCAGGTCTTTGTGAGGCACCCTGATCCCGGGCTTCAGAAGTAGCCCTTCTTCGATTGGCCATGGGAGGGGTTATCTTCCAGATCGAGATCCTTATATCCTTTTTTCAAGTTTATGGGACTTGAGGGCCCTTCCTCTAGCGCCAATTTATTGTTGCTGGAATCCGTCCTCCGACTCGAGCGTGGTCGAGCTTCAGATTGGGCTCCCTCCTGGGCGGACTGCAAAACAGTCCTCACGTGAGAGGCGCTGGGGGTGGCCCTCTGCGGAAGGCCCTCCGACGCTCAAGTAACGGAGATCAACAACAAACAAATATGGGAGGAGGCTCTCGCTGAAGAGTCCCTCCAGGGTGGCCTTTTGGGAGCTCCGAGCAGAGCGTTAATGACGGAAAGGGGTGAGCAGAGATAGAATGAGAGTAATGCTGAGAGTGCGTAGGAATGCCCTTACCTTGGAGAATCTAGGACTGTGCTATTTATAGGCGATCACCTGATTCTTTGGGCACGTCATAGGAGGTCTGGAAGTTGTTGGGATTTGAGGCTGATTCGAATCAAGCTGTTGTGAGGCCGGTAGGATCCGTATCCGTTAGTTAGAGGATCGACGGCCAAAAGGGGCTATCTCGCTTTGAGATTCATTGATCATATAGGCTCTAGGCCGTTTCCGGTTGTATAGGTATGATTGCCTATGTGGATCCTTGTTCGATCATCGTGGTTCTGCAGAGGTAGGTGCCTGAGTGCCTCGGTCAGGCGAGGCATAGAGATCGGTCTGATCCCGAAGTATGGAAGGCTCGGTTTGCCGAGGCATGGCAAAGGACTAAGCTGAGCGTAAGGACGGTTTGATTCCGCAGAGGTGTTGATATCGCTCGGGCAAGCCAAGTTATGGATCACTCGGGCTTGGGCCGAGAGTAGAGATAGCTCGGCTAGCGAGGCATAGAGATCACTCGGGCTGGAGCCGAGAGATAGAGATAGCTTGGCTAGCGAGGCATAGAGATCGCTCGGGCTGGGGCCAAGAGATAGAGATAGCTCGGCTAGCGAGGCATAGAGATCGCTTGGGCTGGGGCCGAGAGATAGGGATAGCTTAGCTAGAGTCGAGAGATAGGGATCGCTTGGCTAGACCGAGAGATAGGATCGTTCGGACCAGGACCGAGACAAATGGATAGCTCGGCTTAGGACCGAGAGATAGAGACGTAATATGTACCCAGGGAATCCTTGGTTAGCCGAGGGGCTAAGGCGCCTCGATCCACTGAGGTATAATGGTTGGCTCATTTCTTGCGGGCACCGCGCGGCGAGTGGAGTCAGGGCTGATCCTAACCCTTGCACGGTTATCAATGCAAATGATTTTACCCCTCAACAAGTTGAATACCATAATGAAGCCTAGAGTTCAATCCCACATCCTCCACCTCCTAGAGGGTACACAATTATCATATATTTTATAAATTAATTTTATTTTCTTTTTTTTCAAACACAAAATTATCACAACCATTCAATGACCAAAGCACCTCGCCATATCTTCTTTGAGTGAGAAGATCTACATATTTTTCTATTGAACGAAGCACAAGAATATCTCCATACATGGATGAAATAGTAAAGGACAAATCATTTTAGTACAGGAAAAGTCTTTCTATACCACTTCGGTGCAGCAAATTCTACATGGGCTGCACCCCCCTTCTTATTAGTTTACGTGGATCCTACATGGCCTGACGCTGCAAGATGAAAAAGTAGGGATATGATGTAACATTTTCGTGACGTTCATTTAAAGCCGTTCAGTCTTATTTTAAAATTGATGCGCATATAAAATACCCTTTCCCTCTAGCCTACTCTTCTGCAGTTTTTGTATGTAAGGCAAAGAACATTTTTGCCCTCCAAAAGTTTTCTTGCAAAAAGATAACTGGACTCTTCTTCTTCATCATCTTTCGAAGGCAGGCCGGTGTCATTTTTTCTGTTCCGGATGTTATTTTTTCTATTTCTTGATACACTTACGACACCCCAGGTTTATCAGGTTAACATTTTGTTTGCGTAAAATAATCTGCAAGTGCATAGAATTGTATCAAGTAGTTAAGTGTTTTAAAAAATGAATGTCGAATCCACAGAGATTAATTATATTATTGAATACCAAAATTTACTATATTAATTACTATTTGAAAATCAAATATAAACGAAACGTTCTACTATCTAAAATAAAACTAATTAATCTAAAATTAACAAAGCGTAAAAATCTAAACGTGTAAAACTATGATAAGAATGGATTTAGAGCGATTGATTTCACCTAACAAATTCTACATAATTTATTATTCTTAATTATTAAATTCTAATAATCCCATGTTGATGATTAAAATTTTTTAATTATTTAATATCTTCTCTTGAATGATATCAAAAATATCTTCAACTAACAACTCCATATCTCTATGTGAATTTAATTAATTGAAAACTCATACTTTGAATTTTCTTTTTAAAAAAATCACATTAATCATGGTAAAACATCTCTACTTTCGCTCAACTAATGGTGCTTAATTCTAGAACTAAAATTATAAATCACCTCTCATTGTAATTCAATTGATCAAACAATAATTCGTAAGCATTAATAATAAGAATTAAATACTCAATTATGAAAATATTAAAAAAAAATAACTTATAAAATAAATTATATATTCATTGTTAGATTACATCAATGCTCTAGAAAAGAAAATTTAGCTCATAATAAAAGTGAAAAAAAACAAATGAAACTATATTTTTCATTAGATCGATTGATGAACATGCAGCTCTTGCCTTGTTCTTCATATCTCTTCCATTGAAAAACTCTAAAAGTCTCCCGATTCAAGACCCGCTGCCTTCCTTTTCTAGATGGAAAAATCGCTGCTCAATGAATACAGCATCAAATCCATGTGGAAATCTCCGCATTAGAGTCCCTCCAAGAGCTCCTCTTCCTTTAGCCGTTCGATGATAGTTTTACGGCTGAGATGGGCCAAAGGAAACATCCAAAGAAGACTCCCGGATGAAATTCGTGTTGCCAAGTTGGCTGGATTGGACCGCCCCATGTTGAATCCGCTGGGATTCCATTGCCAGCCCACATACGAGTCTTCACCGCGTGAAGGAGTCTTCATGCAATCACCGCCCAAGCATCCTCTCCTCTAGGCCGTTTGATGATGGTTGACTGGTTGATTGGTTTTATGATGAATCCCGGTCAGGCATTTGACCACCCAGTGGCTTTATCTGATTACCATGATTACTAAGTGGCATCTCTCAGTTCCACAGATTGCAAGTCCTTAATGATGTTGCATTCTGTTGGTCTAGCAACCCAAGAGGGGGGTGAATTGGGTTTTTCAAAAATTTAAACTCTTTTGAAAAATAACCCCAGCGGAAATAAAACTTAGATTCACACAAATTAAAACAGAACAAGCACAAATAGAGAGTTAAAGATAAAGAGACAATCACGGCAAACACAGAGATTTTATAGTGGTTCGGTGTACCTACACCTACATCCACTCCCAAGTACCTCTTGGGTCCACACTATAATCAATCTGATTACAGCAGAGTTGTTTTGCAAGCTCACAACTCGAACTTGTTGTTTTCCCGGGTGCACAACGAACCCAGCTGGTTTTCAAGGCTCACCAGCACAAAACCTATCACCACAAGCTAGTGCTTGCACAAGGCTAACAGCCTCAACTGAATCAATCACCAGATTGACCCAGCAAACAATATTTGTTTTTACAAGATAAACAGCTCCTCCAATGAGCAAATATACAATAATGAAACAAGAATAAGAGGATAGGAATCAAAGCCTGATTCGCAGATCTTGGTGGCTTCTTCCTTCTCTTCCTTTGAATGGATCTTCCTTCAAGATGCTCTTGAGACTCAGAAGATCAAAAACTAGGGCTTCTTTTTCTCTTGAGATTTCTTCGAAATAGAACAACAAAAGCTTGGAATCTCTCTCTTTTCTTTTGGGGAATCAGTATGATTTTTTTTACAAGTTTTTCCTCTTTTCTATTGATTTTCTGATGGATTTCACAGATTTCTCTCTATTCTTTTCTTTTTGTCTCTCTTGTCTCTTCTTGTTCGGATGCAGCAAACCCTCTTCTTATAGATCCCATTAATCCATAAATAGTTTAAAACTATCCATTAGAAACAAGTGTAAGAAGGATTAGATCCATAAATAGCAATAGCCGTTGGGATTAAAAAAGATAAAGATAAAGTTTAGAGTCGTTCTGACAGTTCTGGAGTCGTCTGACATTCTGGAGTCGGCTCTAACTTTTCTGGAGTCGGCTCTAACTTGAAATTCTTTAATCCGCTCGATCTGGAGTCATCTCTGACTTTTCTGGGGTCGACACAAAATTCTTCTGGAGTCGACTCTAACAGTCCCGGAGTCGACTCTAAGTCGTGGCCTGAAAAAACCATCGTTCTGTCTTTTCTGTTGGAGTCGGCTCTAACAGTCCCGGAGTCGACTCTAAGTCTGTGCCATTTTTCGGAGTCGACTCTGCGATTCCATGTGTCGACTCTAATGTCTGCAATCTTACCTTGACATTAGATTCAAACCAGAACTTGATTTGACTCTTGATTTTGATTATCAAATCGACTTATAATCTGAAAAACTTAATCAAAATCATTAGTAACTTCAAATGTTATACTCAAATAGTTTTGTTAATCATCAAAATCCTTAATTGGGTCAACAATCTCCCCTTTTTGATGATGACAAAAACTTTGAGTATATGCATTAAAAATTCATTTGAATTAAGAAGTTATTGTTAAAGCTTTAGAACTTCCTAACAGAGAATTTGATGCCAATATTCAAAATGAAAAAAAAGGTACATGACATCAATCAAGATGATTTAACTTTTATATGGAAAAATTATTAAGCTCCCCCTGCATTGAATAACTCCCCCTATGTAGATAAACTGAATTCAATTGAATCATTTTAGATTAGAATCTCAAAATTTTTCTCCCCCTTTTGGATATGCAAAAAATCTTATATTCTTTCTCTTATATGCATATACAATTATCTCTCCCCCTTTTTTGTTATCAGCAATAAGATGAATTTTAAATACAATAAAAAAGGTTATCAGAGCGGGTTGTTGGTTCAATTAATCATAAAGATAGTAAACTCATTCATTGAAATTCAATCAATCAATCATAGACAAATTTGAAATAAAAGTGTAATTGTATTCCAAAGCAAGATTCATTACATGTGTTTCAGTAAAGTGACATATTCAAGTATGTAATTCCTAGATACATGCTATTAAAGCAAGAAAGCAAGAAATCCTAAGATACAACCTAGGATAGGATATCAAAATCAAATATGCTTATACACAATTTTCTTTAAATGTCCAATCATTTCCATAATATCATCTTTTTGAGTCTTCTTAAAACTTTCAAGACAAGCTTCAATTTGAGAAACGGCGAGGTCGATATCTTTCTTTAGTTGACTGGTAGCATGAAGATAAGTTCCAGAACCGTCTGCAATGCCTTCCATCCTTTCAAAAATCTTATGAAGATCAGTGCTAAAGGATTCTACGGAATTGCTAATGAAAAAGAAATCATGTCAAGCCTTGAATTGATCTCTTCCTTCAACTGATTGAACTCCTCTCTCAACTGACACATATCATTTGTCCTTTGACTATCATACTCAGCCAGTAAAGCTCTGAGCTGACCTATTTGCTCCTCAGAAAATCTTCAGATGCCAATGCTGACTGATGTGGAGGGTGAGTGCTAGGTCCAGCCACTGAGGGTCCAGCAGTAGATGGTCCAGCAAAAGAAGGTCCAGCAGATGGTTCAGGAATATCCTCTCCTCTGACCTCCTCAACTCTAACCTCTTCAGCTCTGGCCTCTTGTCCTCTTTTTATCCAATTTCATTTTCTTTTCTGAAGCCCATCCGGTGAATTGTAGAGACACTATAGTAATCTGTATGCCTTAATTTTCTTAGTGGCTCATTATCCATTATAAGTACACCTTGGCTTCTAAAGACTAAGGTTAAATCATACCATATGGCAGTGTTGATCTCTTCTTAGTTGCTGCTTCTGCCATAAGCCAATCATCATACCAGCAAGATTGACAGGTCTTCCAGTGAGAATACAGTCCATCAATAAGATGTCTCGCTCCGAGACATATTCAAACCTTCCGATTTTAGGAAATAAAATTCTTCCAAATATTGTGAAGTAATCTGAGTTCCAAATTAAGTTGATTGGCCAAGATTTCTTCAAACTCAGAAACTTCTCTCCCTAACATCCTTGATAGGGCACCTCCTCTGTCTTCATGTTGATATTCAACTAAACCAATGGTAGGCATCTCCAATAGATTTCCAAGAGACTCGGCTGTGATAATTACTTTAGTTCCTCTTACAACACTCACTAAGCCTCCCTCTCCTCTACATAAATCATTATAAAATTCTCTCACTAGGGCAGGGTATGTAGGGACATCCAAAGAACAGACTTTCTCCCATCCCATTTCCTTCAACAAACGCCCAATAGCAAAGCCCTCCGAAGCAAAAAAGTCAAAATCTACTTTTCTTCCGGTAGTAATGGCCTTACCCGCTAATTGGTCAACTCGTGGAGAAGATGGTGAGGGTGGAGAGTCATCTTGAGTGGCAGATGAAGAAGATGACGAAGGTTGCCTCCGATTTGAACGGCGCTTCGTCGGAACAGTCGAACCACCAATGATAGCACGCCTTTTGGGAGCCATGGGATTCGATTGGAATGAGTTATTGAGAGATTTGGAGGATTTGGAGGGATTGAAATCGGTTTGGAACGGTTTGGAAAAGGTTTAGGAGACGATAGGTTTCGTTTGGGGTCGACTCCGCCCTTTTTATTTTGACCTAGTTCCACTTAGAGTCGACTCCCGAAAACGAGGTGTCGGCTCCGAACCAGAGAATCTGTCAGCGCCCGAATTAGAGTCGGCTCTACAGAAGCCAGAGTCGGCTCTAATTGCCCAGACAGAACATCAAAATATGAAGGTGTCGACTCCACAACTGCAGGTGTCGACTCCACAACAGTTTCAGAGAAAAATTCAAATTTCAAGGATCTGAAACTAATCAAATTAATCATCAAACTCTAGATAAGTGTTCCTTAACAATTGGGGAAACAATGAATCAAATTTCTAGATAAATTTCCTTATTGGACATAGAGGATTTTCAAGAAATTAATGAAGTCTAGATAGTTGTTGTCCTTAAGAGTTTCAGAAAATCATTCTAAAGGATCACAAACTCCTAATTCTCCTCTAAGATAACAAAATCTTTCCTCACTCAAAGGTTTGGTAAAAATATCAGCTAATTGATCATTAGTATTAACATATTCAAGACAAACATCTTTGTTAGTTACATGTTCTCTAATAAAGTGATGTCTAATTTCAATGTGTTTAGTTCTTGAATGTTGAATTGGATTCTTAGTTAGATTAATAGCACTAGTATTATCACATTTAATAGGAATTTTATCAAGTGTGATACCATAATCTTCAAGTTGTCGCTTAATCCAAAGGATTTGAGCACAGCAACTTCCAGCTGCAACATACTCTGCCTCAGCAGTGGATAATGCAACCGAATTTTGCTTCTTGCTAAACCAAGAGATTAAGTTACTTCCTAAAAGTTGGCATGCCCCACTTGTACTCTTTCTATCTAATTTACAACCAGCATAGTCAGAATCAGAATAAGCAATCAATTTTAAGGTTGAGTCTCTAGAATACCATAATCCTACATTTTTAGTTCCATTTAAGTATCTAAAGATTCTTTTAACAGCAAATAAATGTGATTCCTTAGGATTAGATTGATATCTTGCACATAAGCAAACAGAAAACATGATATCTGGCCTACTTGCAGTTAGGTAAAGAAGTGATCCGATCATACCTCTGTAATGCTTCTGATCTACTTTCTTACCTTCTTCATCCTTGTCCAGCTTGCATGAGGGACTCATTGGCGTACCAAGAGGTTTAGCAGATTCCATACCAAACTTCTTGAGTATTTCCTTTGTGTACTTTGTTTGGTTAATGAAAATCCCGCTTTCTCTTGTTTGATTTGAAGTCCAAGGAAGAAGTTTAGTTCTCCCATCATGCTCATCTCGAATTCTCCCTGCATTAGCTTAGCAAATTCTTGACAAAGGAGATTGTTAGTAGCACCAAATATAATGTCATCAACGTAAATTTGAACAATTAATAAATCCTTTTCTTTTCTTTTCAAAAACAAGGTTTTATCAACATTTCCTCTAGAAAAATCATTTTCAATTAAAAATTTACTTAATCTATCATACCAAGCTCTAGGTGCTTGCTTTAAACCATAAAGTGCTTTGTGTAGTTTGAAGACGTGGTTTGGAAATTCATGATCTTCAAAACCAGGAGGTTGTTCAACATAAACTTCCTCATTTATAAAACCATTTAGAAATGCACTTTTAACATCCATTTGAAATAAGTTGAAATTCATATGACATGCAAATGCAAGTAGTAGCCTAATGGCTTCTAATCTAGCAACAGGTGCAAAAGTTTCATCAAAATCTATACCTTCTTCTTGATTATATCCTTTTGCAACTAATCTAGCCTTATTTCTAATTACCAATCCATTTTCATCCAATTTATTTCTAAAAACCCATTTAGATCCTATTATAGGGTGGTTTTTAGGTCTATCTACTAGGGTCCAAACTTGGTTCCTAGTGAATTGGTTTAACTCTTCCTGCATTGCTAACATCCAATAACTATCTTTCTCAGCTTCCTCTATAGTTTTAGGTTCTATATGAGATACAAATGCAAGATGATTATTGATATCTCTCATTGATGATCTAGTCCTTACACCTTGAGATGGATCACCTATGATTAGGTCCTTAGGATGACCATAAGCATATCTCCAATCTCTAGGTAGATCTTTATCATTCTGAGTAGTATCAATACCATCATCCTTAGGTGAGTCATCATCCTTAACTTCAGGTTCTTGATCTGAAGATACATTTAATTTTTCAATATCTCTTTCAATCAAAGATGTATCTTCCTCATCATCAATTTTATCTGAACTTGATGCTAAAGACTCATCAAACACTATATGAATGGATTCTTCTACAACTAAGCTTTTCTTATTAAATACTCTATATGCTTTGCTAGATGTAGAATATCCTAGGAAAATACCTTCATCAGACTTTGCATCAAACTTTCCCAAGATTATCCTTACCATTGTTATGAATAAAACATTTACAACCAAATGCATGAAAATAACTTAAATTTGGTTTCCTATTATGCCATAGTTCATAGGGAGTCTTCTTAAGGATAGGTCTAATCAGGGCTCTATTTAGGATGTAACATGCTGTGTTTATAGCTTCCGCCCAAAAATATTTTGGAAGTTGGCTTTCACATAGCATGGTACGGGCCATGTCTTCTAAAGTCCTATTCTTTCTTTCTACAACTCCATTTTGTTGCGGTGTTCTAGGTGCTGAAAAGTTATGATGTATGCCTTTTTCAAAACAGAATTTTTCAAATAAGTGATTTTCAAATTCAGTTCCATGATCACTTCTAATAGACACTATGGTAGTGTTTTTCTCATTAGTGACTTTCTTAACGAATTTCAGGAATATTGAGAAAGTCTCATCTTTGTGAGCCAAAACATTACCCAAGTGAATCTAGAGTAATCATCTACTATCACTAGACCATATTTCTTTCCTCCTAGACTTGTGGTTCTAGTAGGTCCAAAAAGGTCCATGTGTAGTAGCTCTAGTGGCCTAGTAGTTGAAACAACATTCTTAGATTTGAAAGAAGTTCTTGTTTGTTTTCCAAATTGACATGCATCACATATTCGATTATTTTCAAAATTTAAGCTAGGAATACCTTTAACTAGATCCATTTTCAATAATTTAGAAATTAGGTGTGTGCTTGCATGACCTAATCTACGGTGCCATAGCCAACCAATCTCATTCATCTTAGCATTATTAGCAACTAAGCAATGATTACTTGGAGATAAATTACTCAAATCAATTAAGTACACATTGCCATATCGTTTACCAACAAGAATAATGCTGTTATCAATGGGATTAGTAACAGTGCAAACAGAAGCTTCAAAGGAAACCTTGAAACCTTTGTCACACAGTTGGCTAATACTTATCAAATTATGTTTAAGTCCATCGACATATAAAACATTATCAATATGAGTAGATGGAGTAATTTGAATCTTACCAATACCCATGATATGGCCTTGACCATTATCACCAAAAGTAACTACTCCACCTCTTTTTGATTCAAGGGTGATGAATTGATCTTTGTCACCCGTCATGTGTCTTGAGCAACCACTATCCAGGTACCATTTTCTTTTCAGTCTGATGGCTGCAAGACACTCCTGCAAAACATTCATGTCTTAATTTTAGGTACCCAAGCCTTCTTGGGTCCTTCATGGTTAGATGCATTAAATATTGTTCCTTTGGGAACCCAAATCATCTTTTCTTATTATGTGAGATTTACACATATATGATTTATGTCCTTTGTTTCCACATTTAAAACAAGTAATATTTGATGATTTTTTAGCATGTATAAAAATATTCTTCAAAGATTTTTGCTTTTTAAGCGGATTATATCCTAATCCAGCTTTATCAAAAACAGCTTTTTGATTATCCAAAATCATATTAAGTTTGATAGAGCTTAGAGTGAATTTATCAACTATAGGCTTAAGTCTATCAACTTCATTTTTCAAACTTTCATTTTCTTTTATCAAAAGTTCTTTATCTACAACATGCTTTTCATTTTCTAAGGATAGTTTTTGCATTTGAGTTTTCAAATCTTTGTTCTTTGAACTTAGGTTCGCAAAATCATCCATTAATTCATAAAAAGCACTATGCAATTCATCGAAAGTGAAGTCATCAAGAAAACTCGGACTTACCTCATCATTGTCCGCCATGAAGCATAGATTGGCCATTTCACTCTTTTCTTCCTCTTCGAACTTGAGCTTTCCGAATCACTCCATGTGGCCATCATTGCCTTCTTTTTGAACTTCGGGTGCCTTTCTTTAGTTGAGGGCATTCAGATTTAAAATGACCCGGCTTTTTACATTCAAAGCAAATAACTTCTTTTTCTTTGCCCTTGTCCTCATCTTTTCTTGCAAAGGGCTTTTTCTTTTCAAACTTCTTCTTCTTCATGAATCTTTTAAATTTCCTTGTGATGAGTGCCATGTCCTCATCATCACTTTCATCTTCAGATTCATGAGGCTCTTCCATATATTCAGAAATCTTAAGAGCCATAGTCCTTCTTCTTTGACTCATCATCATCAACATGTTGCTTAATTTGAAGCTCATGAGTCATCAAGGATCCCAATAATTCTTCTAGGGGTAGGGTACTTAGATCCTTTGCCTCTTGTATTGCAGTCACTTTAGCTTCCCAAGTCCTAGGCAAGGAACGCAAAACCTTTCTCACAAGATCAGAATTATCATAAGATTTACCAAGACTTTTTAAACCATTAACTATATCAGTAAATCTTGTAAACATATCAGCAATAGATTCACATGCATCCATTTTAAACAATTCATACTTATGAACTAGCATGTTAATCTTGGATTCCTTGACTTGATTTGTTCCCTCATGGGTAACCTCAAGTCTATCCCAGATTTCCTTAGCAGAAATGCAAATAGATATGCGATTGAATTCATTTGCATCTAATGAGCAGTATAAAACATTCATTGCTTTGGCATTGAGTTGTGCCAATTTTTTATCATGTTCATCCCATTCCGTTTCCGGTTTAGGAATCTCCATGCCATTAACTCTAGCAGTGGGTGTGTGTGGTCCATTGACTATAATACTCCATAGATCATAGTCAAGTGCTTGAATGAAAATTTTTATTCTAGCCTTCCAATAACCATAGTTTGAACCATTAAATAAGGGTGGTCTATTAGTAGATTGGCCTTCGAAAAAAGATGAACCAGCTTGAGTTGCCATGTGGATCTTTGACTCTTGATCGTTAGATCAAATCAAATGAGCACTAGCTCTGATACCAATTGTTGGTCCAGATAGCAACCCAAGAGGGGGGGTGAATTGGGTTTTTCAAAAATTTAAACTCTTTTAAAAAATAACCCCCAGCGGAAATAAAACTTAGATTCACACAACTTAAAACAGAACAAGCACAAATAGAGAGTTAAAGATAAAGAGACAATCACGGCAAACACAGGAAATTTTATAGTGGTTCGGTGTACCTACACCTACGTCCACTCCCAAGTACCTCTTGGGTCCACACTATAATCAATCTGATTACAGCAGAGTTGTTTTGCAAGCTCACAACTCGAACTTGTTGTTTTCCCGGGTGCACAACGAACCCAGCTGGTTTTCAAGGCTCACCAGCACAAAACCTATCACCACAAGCTAGTGCTTGCACAAGGCTAACAGCCTCAACTGAATCAATCACCAGATTGACCCAGCAAACAATATTTGTTTTTACAAGATAAACAACTCCTCCAATGAGCAAATATACAATAATGAAACAAGAATAAGAGGATAGGAATCAAAGCCTGATTCGCAGATCTTGGTGGCTTCTTCCTTCTCTTCCTTTGAATGGATCTTCCTTCAAGATGCTCTTGAGACTCAGAAGATCAGAAAACTAGGGCTTCTTTCTTCTCTTGAGATTTCTTCGAAATAGAACAACAAAATCTTGGAATCTCTCTCTTTTCTTTTGGGGAATCAATATGATCTTTCCTTACGAGTTTTCCCTCTTTTCTCTATTGATTTTCTGATGGATTTCACAGATTTCTCTCTATTCTTTTCTTTTTATCTCTCTGTCTCTTCTTGTTCGGATGCAGCAAACCCTCTTCTTATAGATCCCGATTAATCCATAAATAGTTTAAAACTATCCGTTAGAAACAAGTGTAATAAGGATTAGATCCATAAATAGCAATAGCCGTTGGGATTAAAAAGATAAAGATAAAGTTTAGAGTCGTTCTGACAGTTCTGAAGTCGTGTCTGACATTCTGGAGTCGGTTCTAACTTTTCTGGAGTCGGCTCTAACTCGAAATTCTTTAATCCGCTCGATCTGGAGTCGTCTCTGACTTTTCTGGGGTCGACACAAAATTCTTCTGGAGTCGACTCTAACAGTTTCTGAGTCGACTCTAAGTCGTGGCCTGAAAACCATCGTTCTATCTTTTCTGTTGGAATCAGCTCTAACAGTCCCGGAGTCGACTCTAAGTCTGTGCTGTTTTCCAGAGTCGACTCTACGATTCCATGTGTCGACTCTAATGTCTGCAATCTTACCTTGACATTAGATTCGAACCAGAACTTGATTTAACTCTTGATTTTGATTATCAAATCGACTTATAATCTGAAAAACTTAATCAAAATCATTAGTAACTTTAAATGTTATACTCAAATAGTTTTGTTAATCATCAAAATCTTCAATTGGGTCAACACGTTCTTCTTGCTTTTACACCAACATTGCTACAATAAAAAACTAAGTTATTTAAATAAGAATGCAATGAGAGGAAGATAAGAAGACCGCAATCCAGAATTTAAATCATCCTATATCATTGCCGCAAAGAACTTGTCATGCATCTTCAAGCAGAAGATGACAGTGGCATTGGAAGGCTCAAATAAACATATGATCCATTACAAAGGTACATGAGCAAGTAAATTTAATAATTAATAAAGACCCAAATGATTTCAAAGAAAATTTCTGAATTTAAACATTAGAATTGAACACATTATTCACGTTTTGCACTGCCCTTGTGCTACTTCTATTTATTCCCTTTCATATTTATTCAAGATAAAAGTAAATAAAAATAAATAAATTTAACTCAAAACTAGCTAATGTCATTATAAAAGTATATGAATTAAATGGTCGGATTTACTCTTATTAAATACCCCCAAACTTACACTTTGCTAGTCCTCGAGCAAAGAAAATAAAACAAGAATCCAAAAACAAAAGATTAATTGTTCAAATAGAGCCTCAAAGATTTAACACATGCCATGATTTAAAGAAATTATCCTATGCAACTGAAGTACAAAAGTTAATACAAAATTTGGTCTTACCTTATATTCAATTCTCCCACTCATGAGCATGCATCATTCTCACTTCATTACTCACTTTCCAGATAGTTTTATGCAAACATGTAAATGCAATGAGCACTTTCCAATCCTTCAATCGGCTATGTAGCGCCCGTGCTTTAAACACACGCAGAACGGATATGCTTTACGACATCCGAGGTGAAACTGGCCAAAAAAATAGCTAGGACATCCTAGATTTACAACTAAGATACCCTAGTTACAAACCTGTGACACCCATGCCTAAAACGAACTCTGGAGAAGAGACTTACGACATCTCAGGTGAAAACTGGCCGAAAATATAGCTACGACACCCAGCTTATAATTAAGACATCTAGTTACAAAACTACGACACCCATACTTAAAACACCATTATATGAGAACTGTGGTGTCGTAAGGTCCTACCTTAGATGAATGGGTGTCGTATTCATACAACTAGGGTGTTGTAATATGAAAACTTGGGTGTAGTAAACTTTTCTGAGGTATCGTATTTTATAACTACGGTGTAGTAACATGAGAATTTAGATGGCATAAATTTTTATATATTTTTTTGCGTTAGTTGACTTAATACATAAGCATCAAACGTCCAACAATGTATTGGAAGATGATACAATTCTTTCGATATCCTCTTCGATATTAGTTAACTGCATACAAGTTTGCATGTTGCTTGAACTAGCTCTTATTTCATTTTGCATAAGAGGAGCGTCAATGGATGCCTTGTCCATATTTTTTCTTGATCTCTTTAACTTCTTCTCAACTCCACTCTTTAATCTAGTCTCTCTTGGATGACCTTTCATCCTAATATGCTTAGGATTTTGAATTATAAGTTATGTACTTGCCTTAGTTGTGCAGTTAGCATCCATAGCTCTTTTGAATAACGGTGTTAGATCATCTATCACTAAATTAAATGCATCTTCAGATATGAAGGCTATCTCTGCGAGCTTCATCATCTGATGACTCATCAAAGCATATATACAATCAATAACATAATTTTATCAAAATATATAATAAGATATTTAAAATAAAAAAAATATGACAGTGTACCATGATTTTTGTGAACTTTTATCACAACATTCAAAATTTATGTTGAAATCGTCAAATTGGTATTTCATGTCCTTGCATCATCTCTTCAAGAAGTACTTATCTGATAAATGAAATACATTGCTTTGATAAAGAACCAATAAAGCATGCCTGCACAGGTAACCCTTGAACTAAAAGGATCGATACTAGCATTGGACATCTTTCAAAACTTTATCATATGACACGACATAATCTTTTATCATTTCCTTGCCAATTCCATTGACTTCAATCCTTTCAAATGACTTCACAGAATATACATCACAATTGTCAGCTTCCTTGATTAATTTAGCATTTGATGCAGCCATTTCAAGGATCTCATTTTGAAATTTTTGAATATGCGCCTTAGATACTTTCCTGCTGCTTGCCTCTCAAAAGGTGAGGATGTCTTTAGGAAAGTATTCGTTTGCAATATCCTATTATCTTCCTTATTTTTTGTTTCATACCTTTTCTTCAAAGCATCTTCATACTTATCTATGAACTCCTTGAGTGTAGTCTTTGAATTTATAAAACCATCGAAGAAGTAATTGATGCCCTCGCTCCTTTGTAAAGATGACATCCCTGTACATAATTATGTTGATAAAAGAAGCATTAAATATATAGTTTTCTTAAAGTTCTGCAAACATTAACATAAATCGAACATATTGTCCTACAAACCTATGAAGAATGTATCCTTAAGATAAATTGGAACACATTTATCCCGACATTCGTAAAGGCCATTTAACCAAACTATAGCCTTGCATTCTTCATATTTCTCCATGAGATGTGCCATCTTTCCTCGAATGATTATATAGTCAATGAATTATATATCGCCTCATCGAAATCAACCATAAATTTAGGATTTGCTGTACAAATGGCTAATCTTTTTTAGGTATCTTCTTCAATATATGCCAAAGACAAAATCAATGTCGTGCGTTAGGAAAAACCTCCCTAACTACAGCCTGATTGCCTTATCTTAGTCAGTTATTATGGCTTTAGGTGCTTAACCACCATTTGCATCCTGCCATGAATAAAAAACCCATTTATATGTCTCAGTCCTCTCATCAGACAATAATGCGTAACCAAGCAATGTGGACTATCCATGATGGTTGACCCGATGAATGGACAAAAAGGTATTTGATATCTATTTGTCAAGTAGGTTGAGTCAAAGCTTAGACATCACCAAAGTATGTGCATGCCAATCTTGATCTTGGATGAATCCAAAAGACAGACCTGAGCAGTCCATTATCATTAAGGTCTAGGGTATAGAAGAAATTAGGATTTCTTACTTGTATTTCAATGAAATGGATTACCATCGACTGAGCATCTCCTTAACGTTTGCGACAAATAAAATTACGAGCATCCTTCTCTGTGAAATCCAATTGTCTTCTATCCCTTTTTTTCTTACTATGACAGAGTATATCTGAGTTGTAGGCACATTCATGGTATGTAAATTGTTGATCTCTGCCTTCTTTGGTATATTGATCCTCCTATGGGACCATAGATAGCCAGTTAATGTTATGGACATCCGATGGTTATGTTCTAGAGAAACCTCAACCAATATCCACTTACCACTTGTAGAATTTAGTCTTGCTTTTATGGATGCTTTACAATCAACTTTGCTAGTATCTCTAGGATTCATGGTCTTCTCTATTTTTTAGATTTTTTTGCCTCCAACATGCAAGGTGATTAAAGGAAAGTTATTTGCTGTAGTTGGCCCTGTTACACACTGATGTGATTCCAAAACCAACTCTTTTTGCGTATCCATTGTAGAAAGTATATACATCATCTGCTGAATTGAATTCCATTCTAGTTTGAGGAACAATAGTATCATCTCTTGCATTTTGAGTGATGGGTGAAGGTGCACGATCCGAAGTATGTTCGATTTCTTCCATATTTATAATTTAGCATCATCTGTGGAAATATAGCACATAGTCATAAACATTGATATCCATAGATTTAGGTATCAATTATCCTGACAAAGCATTATGACACCCAAATTAAAGAAATATGACCCCAGTTAAAGAAACACGACACCCCAGTTATGTTTGAACCGTAGCACCAAAAAAAACATGCCATTTATGGTCTGAATAATGGCTCTCTGGGTATCTAACATGCCACGAGAGCTATAGGGATCGTGTTACAAGCCGAAAAAATATTACGACACCGCAGTTAGAAACTTACGACAACCCAATTAAAGACATACGATACCCAAGTTTAAAACTGCGACACCCATTAACAGTTAAAAATTAAGACATTAAGGCTGGGCTTTTATGACACCAAGGTTCACATATTACGACACCCTAACTAAAATTGTTAAGACAGGAACTTACGACACCCCAGAAAATAATTTATGACATCCGAGCTATCAAATGACGACACCCTAGCAGTAAATAGAGTATCGGATGTCGAAGATGATGACCATGAAACTTATGACACTTCAGAAAGATGTTATGACACCCTACCTGAATCTGTTAAGACAGAAACTTACGACACCCAAAAAATAACTTACAACACCCAAGCTATAAATGATGTCACCCTAATTACGGCCTGAAAAAGCATTACAACACCGCAGTTATAAACCTACGACACCCAAGTTAAAGAAATTCGACATCCCAGTTAAAAACTACAACACCTATTCATAAAACGTTGAGGTTTTATATTCGAACCCCTGATACTAGAAATACCTGCCATCTATGGTTTAAATAATGGCTCCCAGGGTATCGTAACATGCCACAGGAGCTATAAGGATCGCGTTAAGGGCCAAAAAAAATATTACGACACCGCAGTCAAAGACCTATGACATCCTAGTTAATAAACTACGCCACCTANATGCAACGGATACAGGCAGCCTGTAGTTCACCTCTTGGAAGAAAAGATTAAGAGTGATCACACTTCTCTAAGGATGGAGCCACATCCTAACACTGCGATGCGGAAGCTGAAGGCATCGAGGGCAATCGAAATAAAACGAGTTAATTCATGTAATCCCACTTGTCAATCTAAATATGACCATCAGATCTTGTTTATTCAAGTTAATAATATTTTTTTAATTAATTACTATTTTATCATCACATATGATTTAATATTTGAATGAAAATATATTAAAAATAATTAAAATTACATTGAATAAACATTTAATTATTTTAAAGTTATCTTTTTTAATATATAATTACTTTATTTTAAATTGGTATAAATAGGTTACGTAAATTATACAGATTATGTAGTTCTATTTGTATCAAAGAGATCACATATGATTTACACTTGTTAAATGAGTTATATGAATTGTGCTGTGTAACTTGTGTAATATATAGGTTGGGTTTGGATTTAAATTTTTGATTCGAATAATAAATGAATCAAACTTTTGTTGGTCCATTTGTTATTATATTTTAAAATCGATCCGACTCGTCTACAACTTGTTTAACATCGTTTACGACTCCTACGTATCAAGATAAAATTGAAAGCATAAGGTTAAAGAATATATATATATATATATATATATATATATATATATATATATATATATATATATATATATATATATATATATATATATATATATATATATATATGGCATAAAATAGTTTACTTGAGGCACTCGTTGCTTGGTGTTGAAAAATTTAAACATTTATACAATATCACTGACCCCCATTGGACGTGGCTAACAACTGATTAGACCTCATTTGGGCTGGTCAAGAAGAAAGATTGCATAGAAAGTGGAGCAGCCATTGATAAAAGGTTGGGGGGAGCGGTGGACACCCACGAGTGCCCACACACCTTAAGATTGAGAGCATCTCAATTATAAACAAATGATTAACCATTTCAACCTTCATGTGAATACCTGCTACAAGCGAAAGAAATATAAAAAACCTAATTTACTAAAAGAAATGCTGTGAAAATAGCACATTACACACTCGTTAGAACGAAGAACAAAACTTTTCTACGAGCTTGCAATTTTCAGCCCAAGATGAAAGCATAAATAGGTTCAAGAAAAAGTCTTTGCGCACCTGTGAAGGCGAAGGCTCATTGACTTTCTTTCGCACGGACAATCATAACTTTGTATAACTTGATCAATATTTACTTGGATAAGATTTTGGACTTTTTGTTTTCCTTAGCTTTTAATAGGGTCGGAAGGAGAAACTTGTGATATAAAAAAATAACAACACTTGCCCTCCCAAAAAAATCGATGATTGAAACCTGGACGTGCCACGTGGCGCTCCCAATCACCAGCGCCATCTGATAACTTAACGAAAATCATATGCGCCATTCGGTAGCCTTTTGGTTGCTCGGTTTGGGGATTGATGTCGCTGGACCTGGGTTTTTTTTTTTTTTTACATTCGGACGATCATACAACTCATGTACGAGTCAGTCCTTGAGCATCAGAATACAATATTTGCTGAAGAACAAAAGGACAGTGATCTCCCTGCCTTTACCTTCAAAAATCAGAATGGTGAGCAACATATGAAGCCACCTAATCGGCCGCCGAATTAGCTTCCCGATAAGAATGGCGAATCTGAACACCTTGAGCCTCGCTCAGCATATTCCAGATATCATCTAAAAGCGGTATAACATGAGCACGGGAGCCATGTTCCCTCCGCAGCCACCGAATTACAATCATAGAGTCACCCTCAATAATGAGGTTTTGAGCATGAAGAGACCGAACAACACAAGAGATGACATCCCAGGCAGCATAGAGCTCAGTCATTGGGACAGAGGAGTCCAGACTACCAAACCCTCCAGCCGCCAATAGATCACCCTCCGACATGCTGATGATAAAAGCAGATTCTGCTAATCTGCCACGAACACTACCATCAAAATTAATTTTGACAAACCCTGGAGGAGGGGGTTCCCAAGATATAAAAATCGTATGCCGGTTCGCTGCCGAAGCAGCAGGAGAACCCCAGAGACCAGATGAGTCAAGACCACCTGAATGGAAGTCACGGGCACAATCCGACGCCAGGGATCTAATTTTCCATATAATCCTTTGTAATGATATACCCCTATCTGAAAAAATAGTCTGGTTCCTAGATAACCAGATCTGATATGCCGTAGAAGCCCAAAGAGCACACTTGTATTGGGAAGCCTTCCGGAGGTCATCTAAGAAGGGAACACTGAGAAGTCGTTTGATCCAATCTACAATGATAGCCCACTGACTGCCAGATCCGACCCACTCTAGGACAAGAAAGATGGCATGCGCAGTAGACTCATCCTCCAAACCATATAGCGAACATATAGACTGGATAGGCATGCCCCTCCTCACAAGCATAGCACAAGTTGGGAGACATTCCCACAAAAGCTTCCAAATGAAGAGCTGAACCCTGGGTAGGATTGGAAGCTTCCAGATCCACACTACATCCATCTGCCCCTGAGGCTGAGGGCTGAACATCTTCACAAGATCCTTCGCAGGGGCCCTAGGAAGATAGGATCTACGCCACAGCCTACAATCCGAAGTAATACCCGAGGTAATCAGAATAGCCAGAATCCGACGAGCAAGCTCCTCTCCAAAAAAACGGGAGACCTATGGGCCATGCCAAGAGGAAGGATCAAAAGAGATCAACTCCTTCACTCTCATACTAGTAGGGACATCAATACTAACGAAGAAGGGCCATCGAGATAGAGGAATGTTAGAGATCCATGTATCCTGAATAACCTCAATGGAAGAGCCATCACCAATCATCCACGTAGTATTTTCCATAATGGATCTACCATGATGACAAACCTCCTTCCAGAAGGGAGAATGCCGAGGAGAAGACTGCATTTGCGAGGAGGAAGTCCAATCACCATATCTTGCTCTCATAAAAGAGCTCCTAGGCTCTGCAGCTCCAAAATAAACCGCGAGGCATGCTTGGCCAAAAGGGCCTCCCTTCTGACAGTCAAAGACTGAATCCCTAGACCGCCCTCCTGGATCGGCATACAAACCCTCTCCCAAGACATAAGGTGAATACCATGCACATTCTGCATAGAGGCCCAAAGGAAATCCTTAAAGCATCTCTCAATTCTCCTGAGGCAGGTGATCGGGATGGCAGCATTGGAAAGAAGATACATGGAAGGGAAGAGAGAACCGCTCGAATAATAGTTACCCTTGCCATCATAGATAAATTCGTAACCTGCCACCCCTCAATTCGCTGACGGACCCTCAACTCAAGATCAATATAGTCAGCACAGCGGGGATATCTGCCTGTCATAGGAACCCCCAAGTACTGAAAGTGGCCAGTCTGAGATAAAATGCCCAGCCTAAGAACAATAGCTTCGCTGGTTGCTCTAGCAGTCTTCGGACTGAAGCAGATAGAAGACTTAGATGCATTGACCTTTTGACCCGAGGCCTGACAATAGCGCTGGATGATGTCAGCAAAGGACGAAGCATTGGCTGAGGTAGCTCTCTCCAGTAAAATACAATCATCAGCAAAGAATAGATGAGAGATCTCAGGACCCGTAGGACAGATCATAAAAGGTACAATAGTACGATCAGTCTGAGCCTGGTAGAGGGCATGGGAAAGATCATCCGCCGCCAAAATAAACAGCAAAGGGGATAAAGAGCATCCCTGATGCAGACCTACTGAAGAGTGAAAAAATTCAGTCAGACTACCATTAATAATCAGCGAGAAAGAAGGCCTCTAAATGTAAGCCATAATCCAATCAATAAACTGATCATCAAAACCAAACTCTTGCAATGAGTGGTAGAGGAAAGTCCAACTAAGTCTGTCATAGGCCCTCTCCATATCCAGCTTAACAGCCATAAGGGATTGCCTGGCCGGAGCTCTCTGAAGATCATACATAAACTCCTGAGCAATGAGGACATTGTCCGTAATACTGCGTCCTTTGATAAACGCCCCCTGCTCCACTGCTATAA
This sequence comes from Calamus simplicifolius, assembly GCA_900491605.1. NCBI lineage: Eukaryota > Viridiplantae > Streptophyta > Magnoliopsida > Arecales > Arecaceae > Calamus > Calamus simplicifolius. The sequence continues at coordinate 17,282 of UESW01001343.1, read as the reverse complement.
TCCGAGGCATCACCAAGCGTAGGCGATCAGCAAGCAGACGAGCACAAACCTTATATAAATTTGTGCAGAGACTAATAGGCCTAAAATGCTGTGGGAGAGAAGCATCATTACGTTTGGGCACCAGGGTAATAAGAGTACGATTCCATTCCACTGGGATGGCCTTGGCTAGAAATACTTGAAGGATAGCCTGAGCCACCTCTTGCCCAACAATGTCCCAATAATGACGATAGAAGAAAGCCGAAAGCCATTCGGACCCGGGGCCTTAACCTGCCCGAGCTCCCACAGAGCCAGACGAATCTCATCAGCAGTGATAGGTCTGGTAAGCATTTCGTTCTCCAGGGAAGAAACCTTCCTGGAAGCAGGGACCTGGGTGACCGGAGAGCCAAGGCCAGAGGACTCCGACCATCTGGCCTAAAAGAAATGTAAGAGCTGATCCCAAATAGAAGGGAAGTCCTCATGATAGTCCCCAGAATCATCGACTAGTCTGCGGATCCTGTTAGCTGCACGCCGCTTCAGAGTAGCCTGGTGAAAAAACCTAGTGTTACGGTCCCCTTCACGAATCTACTGGATCCTAGACCGTTGCCTCCAATATATCTCCTACTGAATAAGCAGAGAGTGATGCAACGCTAGCTTGCCCCGGAGAGCAGACAGGTCAGAGATCCCAAGAAAACCCTCCTGATCCTCCTTAGTCTGCAAGAAACTAATATAAGCTTCAAGATGTTCCACCTGCCTAACCAGATCACAAATTTCCACTCTATTCCATCTGGCTAGCCTGCGTTTGGCCAACAAAAGACGACGAGAAAGCCGATATATAACATTACCCCGGATAGGGGTATGCCAGACCTGGGAGATGATAGATCGAGCAGCCGAATATGAAGTCCAAAACTGCTCAAATATGAACTGCCTCTTCTAATAAGCTCAAACTTTGTAGAGATAAGAATGGGGCAGTGATCAGAAGCTATCCTCGGAAGATGAGTAACAGAAGCTGAAGGAAACTTTTGAAGCCACTGATCCAAAGCCAAAGCTCTATCCAGCCTCTCCCAAACACGAGTTGAGCCCTGGCGATTATTACACCACGTAAATTGAGGCCCGAAAAACCCTAGATCCAGAAGACCAGCCGAACTGATGAAATCCCTAAATTCAGTGATATTAGCTGTACCAGTGACCCTTCTACCCCCACGCTTTTCACTAGCTTCAGAGATACAGTTGAAATCACCAGCCACAATGGAAGAGATGCCCCGAGCAAGAAGGGAATGAAGATCGGACCATAAAAGCCGTCTTTCCCAAAATCAGTACTGGCATAAACCGCTGATAGAAGCCAAACATCGGCCGAGCCCTCAGAAACAAGAAGGCCAAGATGTTGATTACTATGATGAACAACATCAATCTTCATCGCAGAGGAGTGCCAGATGGCTATCATGCCACCAGATAGATCCAAAGCCTCCACTGCATACATAGACCATTTCCGAACTATCTGTCTCCGAAACCATGTCAGACTGTCCCCCGACAACCTGGTTTCTAGAATAACACAGATATCAAAATTATGGATTTGCATCAATTTACAAAAAGAGGATTGAAACGATGGCTTTCGAGCTCCTCTAACATTCCATAAAAGGATCTTCATTTAACAGGAAGAGGAAGCTGGGATCCCCCTGCACTTCCACCATATCACTGTCAGGGTGACACCCAATCGAGTGCCTACCTCATAGCAGATCATAGCATCTTGAACCTCATCAGTCCGAGGTGAATTATAAGAGGACCTCAAATCCGGGCCCTGGCCCAGGATAACTGAAGTCAATGAGTCACTAGAAGAGCCTGAAGCCAATATGGGCTGGTTCTTCTTCCCCACCGAACCCTTAGGCAGATGCACCCCAGAGGACCCAAGATCACCATTCAAATGCTGCTTCACACGGACTTGGACTAATTTAGCTTTAGTGGAGGATACATCCCTTTCCCTTTCTTTTTGTCCATTCTAGATATTAGTCGAGGGCCTGATACTCTACCGGACGAGCCCGCTTCAGAGGACCCGGGCAAGCATCCCTACTCCCCAAAAGGCTAACTCCACCAGATTCCGAATCCAAGGAAGCAAATGGATTAGAAAGCATTGATTTGGGGAGAAATTCTTCAGACATCTGAAGCTCAGCTGAAACCGGCACACCCTCCTTAAAACCGGCACACTCAGAGACCTTCGGATTAGTCACAACCACTGGAGCTTCCTTATCCTTAGCTCCTGAATCGTGACCAGAGCGCCCAACCTGCACTACATCCGCCTTGAGACCTCTCAATCTTCTCCGGCAAGCTGTCTGCATCTGGACAGACCACCCATCAGCCGCCGTCCCCGGAGCAGAGGCCGCAACCAACGAACTCGACTGAGGACCAGGGGGAACTGGAACTACCCCCGACTGCAACTTCTCCCTGCCTTCCACCTGAGGCCCCTTAGACACTTTGCGCTGCCGGACAGCCGACATCCACGCTCCAAATAGGGAAGCTTCATACGATGATTCAGAGACAGGAGAGGAACAGATGCCAGAGAGATGAAGTGAGCCGCCGCTGGCATATACCTTCCAACTGCTCGAAAATGAACTGCTGCCAGAACGGGCCCATCGTCCCCCTCACTCAAACCCCCGGCCGGAGAGGAGAACTGAGCTCGACTCGAACATAGACACGAGCGTATCCTCCCCTGTTTTTCGTCTGAGTAGCCGAATCAACACAAACGAATTGACCCGCCGGCGCTACTATCTCTCTGATGATCTCCTCCTTCCAAAATTCAATTGAAAGGTTAGGTAATCTGATCCACAGCAAAGCCGAAGTGATGGCATCAGCCACCGGGACGAATTCCGACCTCCAAGCTTCAGATGCTGCCGGCTGGCCATTAATCACCCAGGGCCTCTGCAGCACCATGTCCTGGGCTTCAACATCAGCAAACGAAATATATAGCTCCGGAATGCCATGCTGATGGGGAAGATCTTGCTGGAAATTCCTACGCGCCGGAACTCCCTGATGAATGCCTCAACAAGAACCCATCTGTGGAAGGTCCTCATCAAAACTGCTCGATGCTGCCAGCCCAGGGTTTCAGCTGCTAGCTCCGCCTCGGGCACTTGGACTACATCGGGAAAGAGGTCCTCCAGCCTCGCCACCTCAACCGGCATTGGGGAAGAAGACTTTTACTGAAACCCAGCTTCCGCTGCCCTACTCCAAGAGATCCGGCCCTCATAACCTCCATCCAAAGCCATAGATCTGACGGGGGGACTGGGGAGCCTCAGACCAGTGCACATGAACCATAGAAATAGAGAGAGTCACTGAAGATCAGCTCAAATAAAGACTGACGTATGAATCTTAAAGCAAAGCTCAGAGAGAAAACAGGGACGAGCTACTCATAAACCCCGGGTTACTTCTTTAATTTCTTAAATTTTAAGGGGCGATGTAAACAATATGGGGTGGCAGCGCAAAGGTTCGTAGCTTATGACCTACCGTGAGCTCGCTGCCAAGGTTTCGTAGCTTATTGACCTACCGTGAGCTCGGAAGTTGGAACTTCCTTGCACCCCAACGAAAAAGAGAGCAATGAGGTTAGCCGCGCTTAATGTGATGCTGGGCGCATCACGACCGTCCGTCTGATTCCGTCAGACGACACCACACTCCTGAGCTCTTTCCCTTTTTTTTTTTTTTTTTTTTTTTTCCCTCGCCCATTATTATTATATGTGCTTTACTTGATCTCTCACTAAAATATAAAATATAAAATATAAAAATAACGTCAATCCTCATCGTCAGCTATTTTTATTAAAAATCGCATTTTAATTTCACCCATTCGAAAGTTTAATTTCTCATCCTCATCCCCCGTTCTCTTGGCCCAAATCTCCTTAAAAAACAAACTCAAACGCATCAAATAATAATATCAAAACTATCAAATGGCAAGAGTAATAAGACTCCGAAGCTTCGTGCTACATTTAGCATCCATTAATAACTGCACCAGAAGTGGATAACCTGAACCTTTGCATCAATTTTGCCGATATTTGACAGCTCATTTTTCATTTGGAAGTCCTGAAAAAAAGATACCGATTGCTGGAATGGTTGCTCTAGGGTGGCAGCAGTGTCTGACCATTCCACGTCATAGAGGAAGCAAATTTAAAACAGTATCTTGAGTGATAATATATCTATTTGGGTTTGGCCCATGTTTTTTTTTACATTAGTTCCATGTGAATCAGCCCAAAAAGATTAGAGTACAAAATTTATAGTAATAAAGAAAAACAGGGGTTTTAGCCCATGTTTTTTTTTTTTTTTTTGGTACAAGCGGGCGATCACACTCATCTAGTGCGAGTCAGCCCAGAAAGATCCGAGTACAAAATTTGCTTTAAAGGAATAGGGCAGGGATCGCCAACACTCCACGTCCATGACCCGGCATGCTGGGCCACAAAGGATGCAACCCAATCCGTCGCCGCATTGGCCTCCCGAAAGATATGGCGAATCTGGACACTATCCACATCCCGCAGCATATACCAAATATCCCTAAGGATCGGATTGGTATGACCAGAAGGGCAAATCATCTTCTTCAACCAAGAAATGACCGTCAAGGAATCACCCTCGATGAAGAGCCTCTGAACGTGAAGAGTACGAACAGCAAATGAAATACCCACCCAGGCCGCATGAAGCTCAGACATGGGGACAGAGGAGTCAAGAGAGCCAAATCCTCCAGCTGCCAATAAACCACCATGAGTACCGCGGATAACATAGCCAGATCCAGCAGCTCTACCACGGACACTCCCGTCAAAGTTGAGTTTGACCACCCCTGGAGGAGGGGGTTCCCAAGAAATGAAAACCGTTTGCCGGTTCGCTGCCGAAGCAGCAGGGGAACCCCAGAGGCCAAAGGTGTCAAAGCCAACACGGGCATAGTCTGCCATCAAGAGTCTAATCTTCCTCACAATGCTAAGAGTGGAAAGATTTTCTCCAGTAAAGATGAATAGATTCCTGGACAGCCAGATCTGGTACGCCGTAGTAGCCCACAAACCTTTCTTCTGAATGGAGCACTCCCGGAGATCAGAGAGAAAGGAAGAATGATGAGAGCCCAAGTCATCCTGGCTTCTAGTGTAACCTATCATGATCCAGACCTGTCTAGCTCTGGGGCAGCCAAAGATAGCATGATCAGAAGATTCCTCCTCCTGAAAGCATAAAGGACAGGTCGGCTGAATAGATAAGCCCCTCCGCGAAAGAAGACCACAAGTAGGGAGACAGTCCCACATGAGCTTCCAAATGAACAACTGAACCCTGGGGATAATAGGAAGCTTCCAAATCCAAGCTGCATTAACCGAACGCTGGGACTGAGGCCTAAACAAGTTGACCAGATCCCTAGAGGGGGCCTTAGAAAGACAGGTTCTCTGCCAGATCCTGGTGTCCGAAGAGTGTTCAGAGATAAGAGGCATCGAGACAATCCGACGAGAGAGATCCAATCCAAAGAAGCTGGTCACCAAGGGGATATGCCAAGCTGGGGGATCAGAGGAGATCAAATCCTTAACCCTTAAGTTAGATGGGACATCAATGCTGATGAAGGATGGCCACCTAGAAAGAGGAAGCTCAGCAAACCATGAATCCTGGACAGCATCGATCGATGAGCCATCTCCAATCATCCACGAAGTGTGCTCCAAAATAGTCTGGCCATAATGACAAACCACCTTTCAGAAGGAGGAACAACCACGAGGCGGAGAAATAGACGAGTCAGACGACCAATCACCATACCTCGAGCGCATCAGCGAACTCCAGAGGCAATGCGGCTCCAGAAGGAATCTTGAAGCATGTCTAGCAAGAAGGGCCTCTCGACGAGTAATAAGAGACTGAATGCCAAGACCACCCTCTTGGATTGGCATACAGACCATATCCCAAGATAAAAGATGCATCCCGTGACCTCCTTGCATAGAAGCCCACAGAAAGTCACGAAAGCATTTTTCAATCCTTTTCAGGCAGGTAATAGGAATAGCAGCATTCGATATAAGATACAAGGGAAGAGAGGACAGAACCAAGCGAATAATAATGACCCTAGCCATCATTGAGAGATTAGTGACCTGCTTTAGCCCATGTTAACATAACTCCACATCTTTTTTATCATCTTTACGTCTAGGAATCTCCGTAATACGATGGGTGAAAATATCTTGCTAACAAAATTTATATTCCAACCTCCTCCAAACAGTGCCCGTCTTCAAACAATACCACATATAATATATAATAATATATATATATATATATTATAAATATATATGATAAAGCACCCGATTGAGAGCCCCGCCATGACTCCATGGGCCAAGATCTCAAGATCAACGAAGACTCGTATGCTCTGTTTGGATGAACAAAAAAAAAAATAAAAAAAAAATAAAAAAAAAAATAAAAAAATATTTTTTATTTAATAATTTATAATGATAATATATTTATTATAAATGATTAAAAAATATATCAATTTTTTTAAAGGATCAACATTAAAATAAAAAATAAAAAAGTATTTTTAAATATCCTCTTCGAATTTCTTCAATTTCGAAGAATCCAAGAGAAATTTTTTTTATGAAATTCATAACTTTTTTTTCTCTATTTATCTTTCTTTTTTTTTTTTTTTTTCTCTCTCCATGTAAAGAAGGTAGTAGAGATCCGCTTAGGTGAATGAGAACTCTTTTTAAAGAAACGCTCTAATAACATCTTATTTGCACCCCATACAACTGGCATCGGCATCGGGATTAGGTTTCATCCATGCTTGATGCCGTAAGGAAGATTATTGTGGTTCTTCGATTCCCATCAATAATCAAATATTATATAACTTGAATAGTTTATCAAACTAAAGATCCGCATGCACTTCAACAAATTTATTATTATAACATCCAAAAACAAACCATAAAAATAAATTATAAATACCATATAATTAACATTAATAGATCAATGATATTTAAAAGATATATTTCACTTAAAAAAATCAAATAAAAACATCAAAATATGCTGTAACATAAAGTCAGTTGTTTTTCTAATGTTTTCTTCATAGACATCAAACTTTAATTTTATCCACTTAAAATCATCACAATATTATCCAATCTTAATTTTGTGTTTCTAGATTATTCATAACTCGCAGCACCACCACATAAGGCTGAACCAGAAGCATGAGAAAGACGTTCATGATACATAGATGCGATGGATGAAGGTTATCTACAATCTCTAATATTCTATTAATTAGTTAAAATATGCGGTAGTCCAAGAAATCAGAGCGTTGAAAATGACTTCGCTCTAAAGAAAGAGCACACAAAGCAAATGATTATTAAACATTGCGTTGCTTTAAGTCAAGAAAATAGAAAATTTATCCGCGCTGGATGTAACGTGAGTGTGTGGGCCAGCTGATGGACACGTTTTCCAGGTCCGTGATAGCATGATGGCTTCTCGCCTTGATAGCAAAGTTCATCATCGCAGGATGCCTGTCACGTATTAATACTAAAATAAGGATGAAAACAAACTTTTGGCCCTTAAATTTTTCACCCAAAACTCATCTTAGTCCCTAAATTTCTGATCATTACAATTTGATCCCCTGAAAAAATCACAACTCTGGCATCCAATCAATTGAAATTTATGAAATAGTTAACATATATATATATATATATATTGTTACAAATGGACGGTCACACTAGTCTAGTACGACACAACTCAGATATATCGGAATACAAGATTTGCTGTAAAATAGTAGAACAAGGGTCGTCCTGTCTTCAAATCCAATAACCAGCATTCTGAGCCACTGAAGCTGCCACCCAGTCAGCTGCCGCATTGGCTTCATGATATATGTGCCGTACCTGGACAGTATCAACTTTTTGCAAGATAGACCATATATCCCTGAGAATAGGGATAGTAGGGGCTTCAGATAAATTTTCCTTTCTCAGCCATCCAATGATCATCATCGTGTCACCCTCGCACCTATTAGCCTGAAGAATCTGAAAGGCATAAGAAATATATGTCTAAGCAGCATAAAGCTCAGTAATAGGAACAGAGAAATCCAGGGTGCCGAAAATAGTTAACATATTATTAATGTAATATTTTTAAAATATAAAAAACTAAACTAAGGTTGCAAATAAGATGGGTTGACTCGTAATTGGATCCAATTAGACCAATTATGGCTCCTATTTAAAATCCCCTCATGGGTTGGATTGAGTTTAAACATTAGATTGGTTTTAAACTTTGTGTTGACTCTGTGTTTTATATTTTTGGACCTAATTCGGTCCAAACTCGATTCGATCCGACATATAAATATTAGTTATACAAATCTTATTTTCTTTTATTCTAATAATTTTAATCAATTCATAGAATGAATTCTATTTAAATTAATTCTTCTTTTCATTTTAAGAACTAAATATCTTCTTATATTTTTTAATTAATCATATCAAAATTTTATATTTTATTATTTATTAATATGAATTCTTATTTATAATATCTTTAACTATATCAATAGATAATTTAAATATCATGTTTTATAAACAAAAAATAACCAATTTCTAAATAAATATTTAATTTTGATTTAGCTTTTTTATCTTATTTTAATTTGTTTTAATGAATTTATATTTAATTATAGTTTATTTATTATAAATATAAAATAATAGTTAAATATTTTACTAAAGTGTAAGCATGATTCAATCCAATTCTATCTCAAATCTTAATATTTTGGGTTGAACCTAAATATATGATTAATTTTTAGATTTAGAATGAGTTGAGTTTGAGCCTAAAATTATGGTTCAAATATAGAATCAATTAAATCATAATCAATTATGATAGAATCAAATCTACTTGCATTCTCAAACTAAATTCCAGCAATGACCAAAATATTTGAGTGAATGTTTAAAGATCCAAGATATATTTTAGGTAAAATTTAGGGGGAAGAGAAAAAGGAAAAAAAAGTTAAATATCATTTCTTATTATAGTTGTTAGAATCAGATCGAATCAATCGGTTGAACCGATTGAATCAGGACCCGAAAGCTAAGTCGGTCCGGTTCTAATATAAAATCTAATGTATAAGTGATCCAAAATAATCCGGTCAACCTATCCGGTTTATCCGTGAACTGATTAATTCAGTTCGAATCGGATGAGATCATGATTTTATTATTATGTTAATCTTAAAATTATTATTAAAAATTATTTTTTATTAATATAAATATATTTTTATATTTAAATAATTAATCGATAATTTATCAATGATCAATGAACCAATTCAATGAAGCCTTTTGATCGGGTCAATGTCCGGATCGAATATGACAAACGTGATTTTCCAGCCAATGCTCAGTGTCCCGGGATGGCCCATGGACTCGCTCAAATGTTCGTGGAAAACTCTGGACTCCGGGGGAAGGTGGCGGTGGGAAGCTTCCGCACCGCCACGTCCTCAAAGGCGATGCCACCGCCTTCATCTGCCGTGGCCTTCACTCCTCTCCAATCTATAAAATAGAAAAAAGTTGGCATCGATTTTGGAGTGGCAGCATCGTCTTATCTCTTCAACATCAGCGCTTTACATCGAGATGCCATATTCTTTTAAAGTTGGATTGTGCATGATATTCTCCTTGGACCAACTGTTATTTCTTTGGTTTTTTTTTGATATTTTCTTACTCTTTTTTTTTTTAGGGAAAAAAATTTGCTTGAGTTTGTTAAAGACGGTGATTTTGCAAATATCCTCGTATCCCATGTTCTGATTGATAGTCACTGCTTCATTCACTCTATGTAAGTATGATTGATTAATTAAATGAAATCAATTTCATAAGATATTATAATCCCGGCCCCATCATGATCAAGATAAGGGGATAAAAAAAAAAGGAAAAAGGAAAAGAAAGATAGCTTCACTTATCATTTCCATCTCTGTTTTAGTCTCACGCAAGATGATTGATTGAGTAGCAGTACATGGGTCTCATCTATCACCCATCGGCCATGTGACTTCCATGCATTGCATTGGATCCTCACAATTAAAGAAGACTCATGCTCTCCTAAATAAGAAAGAAGAATTACAAATGCTTCTCAATTAGTTCTATCTAAATTTAGTTAGGCTATTGACTTCACTCATGAGAGTTGTTTATTGTAATCCCTCCTTGGGGTCATACAATCTTAGCATGGCACATTAATTAATTTCACTCAAATATTTTTTTTTATTTTATATCCATACATATTGAAAAACCAATGCTTGAAATCTAAGACCTTTTCATCTTAAACATACAAATTAATAATAATTAATAAATTGATCCAAATTGTTACCTCTTTTTCTTTTATTATATTGACCAAGATCATTATATTTTCATTATTTTCTCACTTTTTTGTTTTTTTGAAAGAAAGTATCCATGTTAATGGTTTATAAAAATGGTGGATACTTAATATGAAAAAGAAAAATAATATATAATGCTGCTCATTTGCTCATGAAAGGTTGATAGGGGGTCAACGAATATATTGGAATGGTTCGGAGGAAAAAAAAATCAAAACCGGCTCATGGATAATTCTCATGGTGGTAATATCAAAACCATTTTTGTTCATCCTACTGCGGATGACCTATCTCGTACTTTTCATTAGGCACAGCTGGATTGTCGCATTGCCCCCTTTGTGGCGGGTTCTTTGGGGCCCTCAGTCTTCTATCTTCTCTTTGCGGACGACTATCTTCTTCTGGGCTAGGCTACTCCTCTTAATGCTTCTAGTTATGCTTCTATCATTCAGGACTACTGTCAAGCTTTCGGTCAAAAGGTCAATCTAGACAAGTCCACAATTTGCTTCAGTCCGAAGACCTCCAGGTCTACTAGGAATGCCATACATCAAGCCTTGGGTATTTTCACTAAGGCTGATGGTCTTTCATATTTAGGAATCCCTGTGTTGGGGCAACGTCCTCGTATCAGTGATTATACTCACCTCGAGCGACGTATTCGCGACCGTATTGATGGTTGGCAGGTGACCGGATTATCCATGATGGCGAGGATCGCTCTTATTCACTCGGTCCTTTCATCCATTCCGATGCACCTTCTATCTAATGCTGTCATCCCGATTACTTGTCTGAGGAGGATTGAACGATGTTTTAGGGACTTTTGTGGGCTTCTATGCAGGACGGACACGGTATTCACCTACAGGCTTGGGAGTTGATTTGTATGTCTTTGCATGAAGGTGGGCTCGGCATCCAGTCTCTAATCACTAGGAGAGAAACTCTTTTGGCGAGACATGCCTCTCGGTTCATTCTTGATCCACACTGTCTATGGAGTTCCTTTATGCGAGCTAGATATGGTGAGTGGTCTACCTCTATGGACCCTCAGCCTACTCGCGGGTCCTCTTTTTTCTGGAGGGAGGTGTGTCGTCATGCTCCGACTTTGCTGAACAATATCTCGTGGATGATAGGCTCGGCTCTGCGGTCGATGTTGTTCAGGATACATGGATTTCTGAGCTCCCCCTATCCCGATGGCCTACTTTTATTGCTACTGATGTCCCACCTTGTATGAGGGTGCAGGATCTCATCAGTCGGTATCTCTTCTTATGGGACACCCCTGTGCTTTCTAGATTATTTGGAGATGAGCTTTCTCGGCGGATTTCTTCTATTCCTCTTTTCGGGGCACATTCCTGATTTGAGGCTTTGGCGGAGATCCTGTCTCTCTCGGGCTCCTACTAGGGACCTCATGGAGATATATAGACCTCCGCCCCAGGTCACGAGGGATGCTGCTTGGATTTGAAAGCTCCCCATTCTTCTCAGGGTTCAGTTATTCATTTGGAAGACTATGTGGGACTGTCTCCCTTCTTGCGCCCTGCTCTCTAGGAGGGGTCTTCCTGTTGAGGCAATTTGCCCACTGTGTGGTCAGGAGGAGACTTCAGACCATGCTATCTTCACCTGCCCCAGACTGAGTTGGATTTGGCAGAGAATGGGTTATGTCTGCAGAGTGGATGCTTTGGGATCCTCGTGCTCCCCATTCCTGGATGATCTTTGGAGGACCACCCGACAGCAGAGTGCTCTTTGGGCTATCACTGCCTATCAGATCTGGCTGTCGCGGAACCTGCTTATTTTTACTGATGATACTATATCTTCTTATAGACTTGAGCGAAAGATCAGATCCATGTATGCATAATGTGCACTTCATATCTCTGGTGTTGGTTTTCATACCCCTGGCCACTGGGGCTCCCCTACTGCCTCGGCAGCGAACCATCGTACGGTTTTTACTTATTGGGAGCCCCCCTCCAGGGTTTGTTAAAATGAACTTTGATGGAAGTGTACGTGGAAGACTTGCGGGGTCAGCTTTCATTATTCGTGGGACCGATGAAGTTTTGCTGGCGGCGGGCGGTTTTGGTTCCTTAGACTCTACTGTCCCCATGGCTGAACTTTATGCAGCATGGGCTGGTATTTCCTATGATGTTCGGACTCTTCATGCTTACAGCCTATTTATTGAGGGGGATTCCCTATCTGTTATTCGGTGGCTTCGTATGGGACATTGTACCCATGTCCTCACCAATCCTTTTCTCAGCGACATTTGGGCTGCCCTACAGCGTTCTCATAGAGTCCACATCTGGCATATTTATCGGAAAGCTAATACTGCGGCAGACTGGATGGCGGCAGCTATGGCCCAGCATGTTGGATTTTGGATATGGAAGCAGGGTGACCCATGTCCCCTTGTACTTAGGAAATTTTGTACTCTAATATTTTTGGGCTGACTTGCACGAGGGTTGTGTGATCGCCCATCTGTACAAAAAAAAAAAAAAACCAAAGTCATGCATGGTAAAAGAACAATCAGAACATGGTTTTAGATACCTAGTGATCCTTACCCGCCTATGTTTTTTCAAATTTTGTATTATGATAAATTGGGTTTGACTCAATCAAGAAAGGTTTGATCGCCCGTTTGTAACAAAAAAAAAAAAAGAACAATCAGAACTCACTCTTTATGACATTCACCAGAATAATAAAAGAACAATCAGAACTTATGACATTCAGTCAAATAAGGCTGGTTATGCAAAACTGAAACATCATAGTATATCCAAAGGAAAGTTAATTACGGGTGAGAGGGTTACTGTTTAAGGTTCTGCTTTAAGATTCGTGCTATGGGATTTCTTCATCTCGATCTTCGGTGATTCCGGTTGTTTTGCTTCCGCTGTCCCGCTGGTGATGGCCGACGGTAGCACGGTCCCGTCCTCTGGTGTCGATCATCATCCGGGTGGTGAAGTGCCGGCTTGTCGTAAGGGAGCAAGCTTGTTCACCTGGTCTGCTCCCTCGCCGTCCTTTGCTGAAATCGCCGGGCTGGAACTCCAGTTTCCGAAGATCATTCAGCTTCCCACGGCGGCAATTGACCGGGAGACAGAGGATTGGTCATCCTCTGGTTTGATTGTGCGTACTTTGTCTAGATGGGTTCCCCCTGAAGCTGTGATCAGGGAATTCCGCCGGACAAGGCTTGCGGGACGAATTGACTCAATCTCCCTTGCCCACCACACAACTTTGCTGAAGTTTGAGCTCCCTGCTGCCAGATCTGCTGCCCTGCTGTAGCCTTGGGTAGTGAACGGCCAACCATTGGCTGTGGAGGTTTGGAGACCGGATTTTGTCCCCGCGGACGATGCCTTGCGAACTGCTCTACTTTGGGTTCGTCTTCCCAACCTTCCGCTGGAATACTGGGATGTGGAGACTCTTCGTATCATCCTATCAGTGGCTGGGCAGTTTGTGGAAGTTGACGCTTTCACGAAGGAGAGACGGAGGGGAAGCTTTGCCCGTGTGTCTGTTAGGGTTGATTTGAGTAAACCACTGCGGCCGGGGGCGAGAATCAGAGCTCACGGTCACCCGTTTTGGTAGCAATTTGCCTACGAGCATGTGACTGTATTTGCACTCATTGTGGATCTATTCACATGACTGGTGTTTGCTCGTCTTCTTCGGCTCCAGGTCCCTCTGCTGCAGCTCCGTTGTTTGGCCCCTGGATGGCCGCGCTTCGTCACCGGAAGCTTTCCTCTGTTATGGAGAAATCGGGTCAGGCCAAAGCAGTGGAGTCTTCGGGCATGGCTAATTCAGACTCTCTGGGAGAGTTGGACGGTTGGCTGAAGCTAGGGAAGTCTTCTCGTAGAACAACGGTGTCGTCGCCCTCCTCTCCCAATGTAGCATTTGTCCATGTTGAGTCCCAAGTTTTTAAGGGACCGTGCCGGGAGTCTTCTTCCGTGCCGGTTACTGTACATGTTGGCACGCTCATGTCTTCGGCTCCAGTGGTCTCTTCAAGGGGTCCCTTCAAATCTGAGAGTAATCCCAAAGCTAAGAAGGCTTCCAAGGGAAGCAGGAAGAAGATCAATCACTCACCCAAGCTGAAGGAGAAGCAATTGTCTTCTGATCCAGTGTTCCAGTTCATGGCTGAATCTTCTGTGGCTAAGGAAACTGGTTCTGCTTCTGATAATGGAACTCACTGATTGTGAACGGGAAAGTTGCTGCTAATCCATTTCGCCTTCTTGGCTCGGATCGCTGGGCCGGATGCTCCAAGGTCCGGGAGGATGCTAATCCTGCTTCCCTGAAACGGGCCCGGGCTGTTGAGGTTATTGGGCCCAGATTGTCCCCTAAGGCCTTGGTTGAGAAGGGCAGGGTGTCTACTCTTGGTAAGGGTCTATCAGTGGAAGTTGTTCCTCCTCTGGTTCTGGGCCCCCAGGGTAAAGATGCTCATTAGGTGGCCCTTACAGCTCTGAAAGTTGTCATACATGCTTCCCCTTCTGTCTCTCGGGAAGACGGTCCTCCTGCTACGAAGCAGAGTGAAGTTGTTCCTATGGAGCCAGTTCAGCAGTTAGCTCTCCTTGATCTGGGTCAGTGTCAGATGCTGGATCAGGGACTTCAAATGCTGTGTCCTGATTCGTAAGATCAATCAGATTTGGTTATGATGGGGGCTCAGGCTGAGGCCTAAGGCGTCCTTGCTTCTCTTCTTATGAAGATTCTCATTTGGAATGTTCGAGGAGCGTTGAAACCATCCTTTCGTTCCTCCTTTGGCAGGCTTTTGCAGATTCATCATTTTGATATATGTGTTTTGTTGGAAACTCGTCTGTCGGGTCTTAGTCTTCAGCGCTTCCGGCGGCGAGTCTCCGTAATTGGTCTTCCTATGCTGTGGAAGCTAATGGTTATCTGGGGGTATTATGGCTCTCTGAAGGAACTCAGCTATCCGAATTGATGCTTTTTATCATAGTCATTAGCAGGTGGCCCTGGTTATTTCTGAGGGAACCCTTCCGCCCTGGCTGCTTCTGGGAGTCTATGCCAGTACTGATTTTCGTCAGCGGCGCGGCCTTTGGTCGGAGATTATTTCTTTATTAGAACAGGGCCTCCCTACTCTTATCGCTGGTGACTTTAATTGTATTTTGGATGCTTCTGAAAAGCGCGGGAGGCATCGTTTTGTGGATTCTCCGAATTCCATGGAGTTTCGCTCCTTTATCTCCTCGGCGGGTCTTTTAGATCTGGGTTTCTCGGGGCCACAGTTTACTTGGTGTAATAACCATAGTGGGTCTGCTCGGGTGTGGGAGCGGTTAGATCAAGCTCTAGCCTCCTATTTTTGGATGCAGTCCTTTGTCAGTGCCACTATGACTCATCTTCCGTGGATTGCATCAGACCATTGTCCCCTCCTCATCTCTACTGAGCTGTCTTCTGTTAGGCGGGGGCCTTTTCGGTTTGAGCAGTTTTGGACGTATTATTCTTTGACCCGGTCCTTAATTAGTCAGGTGTGGCGTATGCTAGTTAGAGGGAATTCTACTTATCAGCTTACTCGCCGCTTAGAGCTCACCAAGCGCAGACTCTTACGGTGGCATAGGAGTGAGGTGGGGGATCTTATGCAGCAAGTCCTGGCTGTGGAAGCTGACATTTCTGCTCTTCAGGCGAAGGAGGATGCGGAGGGTCAGCTATCTGAGAGTGATCTTCAGTCTCTTAGGAGTTGTTTGGCTCTGCATCATTCCTTGCTCCAGCAGCAGGAGACTTATTGGTGTCAGCGGTCCGGGTTCAGTGGATCCAGGAAGGTGATCGCAATACCAGGTTCTTTCACCTTGCCAGTGTGGCTAGGCGTGCTGCCAATTGGATTTCGTGTATTAGTGATGCGGAGGGTACTATCCTTGATGATGATGGGGCTATTCGAGAGCAGATTTTCATTTCTTTCAGTCCCGTTGGTCAGAGGTTTTTGGTGCTGACTCCTCCAATACCACTGGTACTCGGGATGTTAGGGTTTCTGACAGTGAAAATGCTCTTTTGACTCGGGAGGTCCTGGCGGAGGAGATTGCTCGGCGGTTTGGGCTCTGGGACCTGATAAAGCTCCGGATCCTGATGGCTTTCCGCCTTTTTTCTATCGCTACTATTGGGATATTGTAGGGCAGGATGTTACCTTGGCTATTCAGTCTATTTTCTCTACCAGAACTATTCCTCCTGAGTGGCAGAGGATCTTTCTTGCCCTGGTTCCTAAAAGAGAGAATGCTCTGCTTCCTCAGCATTATAAGCCGATCAGTTTGTGTACTACTCTATATAAAGTCTATGCTCGTATCTTGGTTACTCGGTTGCAGGGGGTGATTCCCGGCTGATCTCTCTGGAGCAAGGGGCCTTTATCCGTGGCCGTAGTATCTCAGATAATACTCTTATAGCCCAGGAGTTTATGCATGACCTCCAACGTGCCACTCATCGACATCTCTCATGGCTGTGCAGTTAGATATGGAGAGAGCCTATGATAGGATGAGTTGGATGTTCCTTCGTCATACGCTTCAGGAGTTTGGTTTTGTTGATCTTTTCATTGAGTGGGTTATAGCTTGTGTCCAAGGGCCCACTTATTCTATTATCATTAATGGTAGTCCGACTGAGTTTTTTCCCTCTGCTGTCGGACTTCGTTAGGGATGCCCTCTATCTTCGTTCTTGTTCATTCTGTGTGCTGATGATCTGTCTCGTGCTCTTAATCAGACGATTGGAGCATCTCTATTGTAGCCTTATATGCCTGGGCCCCATGGTCCTCCTCTCACTCATCTTCTCTTTGCTGATGACTGCATCCTGCTTAGCCCAGATTCTGTCCAGAATGCAGCCACCTATTTTGCTATCATTCAAGCTTATTGCCGGGCCTCGGGGCAACAGGTCAATTTGCAGAAATCTATTCTCTGCTTTAGTCCTTCGACCTCTCCTCGCTGTCGTGCTGCATCTCCCAGTTGTTAGGGATCTCAACTGTCACTGATCGTCTGACCTATCTCGGTACCCCTATTTCAGGTCATCGACCCAGGTTGCAGGACTTTGGGGACCTTGATCATCGGATCTCTGCTAGGTTGGATCGATGGCAGGTTTCGGGTCTCTCTATGATGGGGCGTATCACCCTAATCCGTTCTAT
>UESW01001342.1:477701-495960 GCA_900491605.1 Calamus simplicifolius | reverse complement strand
GGCTTATTTCAAAAAAGGAGTCAAAATGCCAACCAAAGAGGAAGAGGCAAAAGAAATTTTCAATACAGAAATTCCAGTGGTAATTCTAACTCAAACTCTTCATATTTTATTTGCAAAATATTTAGACATGAAGCTAAAAATTGCCACCTTCGATGCACCAAATGTTGAGTTCCTTATCATTCACAAAAAGATTGGTAGTATAAAAATAAAAATGAAAAGAATGAAGCAAATTTTTCAAAGGAAAATCAAGAAGATCAATTATTTTCTTGCACAAAAGTTAAAGTAGATTCACCTCAATTTTGGTATCTAAATAGTGGTTGCAACAACCATATGACAGGAAACAAAGAGGTCTTTAAGTAATTCAATGAGGATATTTCTTCTTAAGTCAAGCTTGGTGATGGAAACATACAAAAGGTTGAAGGAAGAGGAATCGTGGCAGTCTATACAATAGAAGGTAATAAAAAACTTATTCATGGTGTCTTATATGTGCCTGAATTAACTCAAAACCTCCTTAGTGTGGGGTAATTGCTACAAAAAGGATACTCTTTGAATTTTGATAATGATGAATTCAGAATTTTTGATAAAAAGACAAAACTCACTATGGCCTAATTTAAATGACTCAAAATAAAGTTTTTCCTCTATGTATGGCACTAAGTGAAAATTTATTTTTCAATGCAAAATGAAAGAAGATTTTCATTTATGACATTTACAATTCAGTCACTTGAGTTATAAAGGTCTAAATATCTTGAAAAAAAAGAATATGGTGATTGGCTTACCCAAAATTGCTAAGGAGGATAAAGTTTTTTACGAGTGTATCTATGGTAAAACACATAGATTACACTATAGTAAAATATCAGTATCCCAACTTTTTTTTTCGATGCTAGGGTAAAGCGTCGGGATATCCCACAACCTACCGACGCTTATAAGTGTCGGCAAATATCGACGCTTATAAGCGTCAGCAGCTGCTATATCGGACTCAGTTTTTTTTTATGCTAGTAAAAAGCGTCAGAAGATAACGACGCTTATAAGCATCGGCATCTAATGATTCTTATTAGCGTTAGGATATCAACCGCTCAGATTACTCCTCCCCCTACGATCTGGCTCCTTCGATCAGATATGAAGCCCTAGCTCCCATTTTCCTTCTCCCATGCCTCTCCACGCTCCTCTGTGCCCTAGCTCCCATTTTCCTTCTCCCATGCCGCTCCACGCTCCTCTGTGCCCTAGCTCCCAATTTTCCCCCTCCCTCGATCATCTGGCTTCGCCGATCTCCCTCATCGTGCCCTAGCTCCTAGTTTTCGGCCTCCCACGATCTGGCTTCATCGCTCTTCACTATGCCCTAGCTCCGTCGATCTCCTCACTGCCTTCTTGTCCCCATCGGTGGTGCTATCGGCGACCTCTGCTGCCGCGGACCTCTACTGTTGACCTTGCCGTCCTCGACGTCCCTCTCCTTCGACTCTCCCATAAAGCTCTTTTCTCCCGAGGTAAAGCTCTGTGCCCTAGCCAAATTTTTTTTATTTTGTATTTTGCGTGCAAATTTTTTGATTTTGGAGAATGATAGCAGGGTTCGCGGAGGCTTCGCTTGAAGCAAAGGCTGCTCAGAACCTCCAGAATTTCTTCAGCCATATTGCAATGAGGATCGTTCTCGCTCAACTTGAGGTTGGTATTCCTTCAATTAAGCCTGCTTTTGTTTGCCAAGAAAAGGGTTCTATTTGCTGTGATCATCATTTGTTTGTAAGTCGAAGTTGATTTCCTTGGCTTTTTGTTTCGGGTTTTCTTGGAGGTTCAATCTGGGAACCGATGGAGAAATCTGGGAATCTTTTAATCTAGAGGAGGAGCTTAAATCTATGGAAGAGATGAACCAAATTACTAATTAATTAAGTTCGAACTCAACATAGGTTTGAACTCGGCTTGAGAAAATCTTGAATTGAGCTATTATAGTGATTTTAACCGGCCTTAATTATTTGAAGATTCTAATAGATGTTAGGAATCCTAAAATAGAAGTTTCATGTTAATCTGGAATAGTTCCATGTTAACCTAAAACAAAATTTCAGAGAGCAGTGAAAGGGTATGCAGACTTAATAGGTTGGAGCACATGTTTGGGAATGATTCTAGTTGCATATACAGAAAAGAGTAATGGCAGAAAATTGATAGAAAGTGGCAACTGAAAGTCAGATATTAGTCTTCCATGAATGGCTATGCACAGATTTTGCGAATGACATCCTGACTGTAGATCTTCAGAGAGAGAATGGGAAAGAAATTTCTTTAATATTTTAGATTAATATTGATCTCCAAATGTGACAGATTACCAGTTGAAGCAGTTTAACTACTAAAAAATTATTTAGAGAAAAGAATTGTATATGAAGTAAATGCAACAGTAAGAAAGAAATATAAACAGACTATTTATTTGTTATATAAATAAGAAGATGAGTAAAGGGAGGAGAGGGGGAAAAAAAGAGAGAGAGTTTTGGGGAAAAAAATATAAACTCTGTTTTCTATTTTTCATCATGATGTTGTGCATTTGGCCATCTCTGTATGTTGTGTTTCTTGTCATCTTCTGTTTTCTTGATCCTCTATTATTGATGACCCCTTTGACATGTACCATTTTTTCACACATATCTCCCTACAAATTGTCCCCTCACTTAGCAAATAATGTTGTAGTAGAAATAGTTTCTGCTTTCAATGATAGTAGTTAGATCAGTTTTAGAAAGCGCTAGGCAAATCAATCATTTTAACGTTTTGACAATGATATTAAAAAATTACAGTTGTCTTCAGGGTCATGTTATTTTGCTCAACCCTCAAATGGCCTTATGACTTGGTTTTCTATGAAAGTAGAATGAGTGACATTAATGGGTATAAGTGTGTTTTAAACTCTAAAATGCAAATCTTGATCACACATAATTTGGTTCATCTTGCAGTGAAAGGCTTATAATTACAGAAGGCCTTCTTATAAACTCAGACTCTCTATGTTGACTTAGAATCTATTTAAGATGGTGTGATTTTGATGATTTTATGATTGCATCTCATTCTCAACTAATGGGAGCAAACTAAGTAGGTGTCTAGCTGACATAGTGAGGTGACAGTTCCATATGGGTTACTACGACATCATCGCATCTTTAAGTACCTTCATTATATGTTGTACTGCATTTATTATTGTGTGGAATCAAACCAACTTCCTCTAATTGGAACAAGTTTTGTGGTTGAGCTCCATGTTAAGAGCCAAACTAAACCCATACTGACATGCCTTATCTGGTATATTAGGTGTTGGATAACTGGTTCTTGGTTGTCTAGCTGAGAAATCAGTCATATATTTTCTATTATTTTCTTGTTTGAATTAGAAATTTTTTTTTCAAAGCTGCAAAGATGTCAAGATGGCCAAGGATGGGATAACCAAGGTAGGGTGATTAACCAAATGGTATGTAATGTACCAGAAAGCCAATGTAAGCGCCATTTATTTGCTCTGTTTGTGAAACTCTTGATATCTATTCATCAACTCATACAACTCTGTAAGTCTGCCCATTTAATGATTAATTTGGTTTTCAAAGATGCTGAAAGAAAATTCAATAGGCTGACCCTTGTTCTAAGAAACCTTTTTGTGTTTCACATTATTTAGAATTTTTGCTGAAAGGTCCTACTGACCACACCTACTATTTTTAGTCGGTGAAGAAACCATCCACTTCATCACCTGTAATTCTTTCTTTAGAAAATATTTATATCAGATGATTAGAGCATGGGAACCAAACTGATTTCTTCTTGCAATCACCCTCAGCCTTGAGCTTCTCATTCTTTCTGATAGCCCGGCTTAATCTATATAAGCTACCTGGTGATACAACAATCATGATAAAAAGTTAAAGGCTATACATAGGTCAAGTTGGAACCATGGCAAGCTTGACCCGGATTGACTGGATCAAGTCAGCTTGAATCTAGAAAGTTTTGGCCTTAGATGAAGGTCAAAGATATTTAGATCCAAAATCCAATCCAAAATATTTTTATCTAGATTGTGATTGGATTGGCCTGAATCTAAACTGTCAGTTAATCACCTTTTACAGCTGAAAAAATAATAATATGATATAAGAAAATCAATAATATTTTAACACATAAGTTTACAAGCAATAAGTTTACAGATCAAATAATTGACAACTATTTAAACAGAATAGAGCAAGAGAAGATTAGACATTAGAGGAGATATCATTCGGTAATCTGGGAAAGATTTTTGGAGACCTACATCTGCGAATCTGCGTATTTGGGTCAGGTTTGCCAACAATGTCATATCTGATCGAAGTATTCAACACCTACTATATACGTAACTGATAAAAATATTTTATAACAAAACTATATACGTAACTGATAAAAGAAGTATTCAACAATGGAATACTGTCATCATTAAAAACTATATAGTTAACTAGTAATAAGAACTATTTCGTTGTAAAAGTTCTGTGAAGATGTATAGGCTATAATGTTGTTTTCATAGCCAATAAGAAATTATTCAATAATGAAATACAATAGTTGCGAATAAATATAAAGGTCATCAATAACAAAAGTTGTTTTATTGCAAACGTTATGCAAAGATGTATAGGCTGTCTTGATACACTTCACCATATAGTATTATAGTAACTACTAGCATGCACTATCATATGGATTGATACAGAACATCATCCATTTAAAGTGTGGGTGTCTTTGTGGGTTTTTGTTGAGATTCTTGTGTTGTTGCGTTGAAACCAACTGAAGCTTCACAAAGGTGGAATCTTTGTGGGTTTATTATGCAAACAAAGTTCTTGCAAAATACTACTTGTTTGATCAATGTGAATAAAAACTATCAGTTTTGCTTTAGTTGAAGCTATGACCTTTTCAAGTTTTAATTTTAGTTGTGTTCAAATTAAAATACCTAAAAGTTAATTTATTCTGATATATGCCTATGCTACAAAATGTTGAACACTTATGATGATGAAATACGTGCAAGATATTGGATAAAAGTTGGTTCTTTATCGATCATTTATCCTACAATGGATAAAAGTTGGATAAATAAACCAAGAAATACCACAGAATATTTAGATGGAGTTCGTGATTTCATTAAATTTGGTATGGATAAAAGTAGTTTGAAAGAAAAGATTTTATGTCCGTATCGGCGATGTGTTAACAATTATTATTTAGATCCACAAACTGTTGAAGAATATTTGATATGGAAGGGTTTTTCAAGAGATTATACTAAGTGGATTTTTCATGGAGAATGTTTGTTGCCATTATCAAGTAATCAACCCTCCTCGCCTGATCTTGGATCTGGTCATATGCAAGATAACCTTGTAGGAGATGATATGATAGGTTTGATCACAGATGCTTTTCGACATGATGTTCAAAACTTTGAAGGTTCAACTTGGTGCGGGCACGAGGATCAAGCAGAGGATTCTTAACCCTCTGTGGATATCTGATTAGTTATGATTCAAGTCTTGAGTTGAAAAATAAAGTTTAGTTTATTTTGAGTCCCGTCCAGTTCATTTTATTCTAAATTGAGTCCTATCTAGTTCAGTTTATTTTAATGTGAGTCCAGTAGTAAGTTCATCAGCTTACAAGAGAAGACATCAGTATTGGAGCAGAAGACAAGGCCATCACAGTCAGACAGAGCAGCTGCTAAATTCAAGTTGGTGCCACACCTACTTCAAGCAGCCCACATGCCACCTAGCAGAGCAAGCAACCTTCCTAATATGGATGATCATTTTCCTCATCTAGACGCTACAGATTTCATGCCGAATCTAGCTGCCGCTGATTGCATCTAGAAGATCACCTTCCTCATCTAGATGCTACAGATTTCATGCCAAATTAAGCTGCCGCTGATTGCATCTCAATCATATCTAGAAGATCACCTGCCTCATCTGGATGCCACAGATTTCATGCCGAATCCAGCTGCCGCTGATTGCATCTAGAAGATCACCTTCCTTATCTGGAGGCTACAGATTTCATGCCAAATTTGATTACGGCGCCTTTTTTTTTCTCTTTTCTTGGGCCCCAAGTCTCTTGCTCTATAAAAGAGACCATCTTGTATGAATGATGTATCTTTTATTATTAATCAATCAATCCAAGTTTTGAGTTATTGTGATATTTGTTAATTGGTTCTCTGGTGCTCTTGTTTCCCTCCTCCTGCGCGTGCCAACATCCCAAGTCTCCAGGAGAACCCTGGCCGCCACCTTTGTCTTCCAATAGTGGATGCCCAAGAGCCCTTGGCCGGCCTCCCCTTTTCTCTACTCCTTCCTTGTCTCTTTGCCTCTATTCTAAATTTTCTCTATTATTCTTTAACTGTACCCTTGTATGGTGATCTTGCAGATCCCTCAGTAGTCACAAATCCAGGATTCAAGGTGATCGTCATCTAGGTCAGCGAATACTTGGCCGCAGATCCGTAGGCTCAAGGCTTGGTCATTTAGAGCGCATCCACCAGGCAGAGCAACCCCTTCAACACTTTGATCTTTTTCCTTTTATCAAGTATACCCCTCTAATCTACTAGTAACTTTATTGTAGGAAATCAAGCCCTATCAGGGCTTCTTAGCCTCGGCGGTCCTTCTTCTTTATTTTTTAGGAACCGTTTCGCGTGCGGATTTACTGTGAATTTTTCTGAATCCCTCTTAGGCTATTACTTTAGAAGAATAATCAACTACAATTATTAATCATTAAATAAAAATTACTTGCATGCGAATCGGTCCTGCATCAGTTTGGTATCAGAGCATAGTTAGGGCTTAATTTTAATTCACGTTATTATCAGTATATCATCTGTTAATTAAATTGTTTCTGCCTGCATACACATCAGAAAATTACTAAATTTATTTTTCTAGATTCGTTATAATTTAAAATATTTTTATTTATTTTTTGAGAATTTAATTCGATATGTGAAAAAAAAATTCTGAGATTTATTGCTCTTTACAGATTTCTGGATTAGGGTTTGTGTTTTACATGTCATTCATCTGCATTAAATTACTCTTAAGGGCTTTCATTGATGTCAGATAAGGGAGGGATTGAGACCACTTCCTTGGCTCAAAACAACCACCCGTGCATTCGATCCCAAGCCTCTAATCTAAAACTGAGTAGCAACTTAATTGACATTTGCCCTAGAGGGCTAGGGACACCAACAGTCGGTTTAGTATACTAGAGGAGACTAGTACAAATCAATCTGGCGTGTGCTCTGAAATTAGTATCTAGAAGGTAGGTCAAATGTCAAACGAGTTAAGCGGAGTATTGGGGTTATTCTAATTAGGTACCTACAATTTGCAGGATGAGCCTCCCCCCTTCCACCTATCCCAACTGGCCAATTGAAGAGTTACTGTTAGATTGGCTTGCATTAAGCTAAATCCTTTACTCTAGATGACTAGGTCTAGCATACCGTAGTCCGAGTCAGTCTGAGTCTTGTATGCTTGATTGTGCTTGCATGTGCACTAGATCAGGAGCATCTTTTCACCCGTCACCACCTTCATTACAGGCTAAACCCATGGCTAATCAAAGCATTGATGATCACTTAAGGATCATCACTGAACAACTAGCCCGAATGAACCAAGACATCAAGCAATCTGAGGTTAGATTAGGGTCCAGGTTCGATCAAGTCGAAACTAGGTTGGGCATCCTAGAAGAAGCCCGTGAGCCCCACACCCCACCTCATCTTAGGAGAGCCCAACAGCCTGACCTTTACATAAGGCCAAACCCTAGGAGACCACTTCGATCTGATCCAGTCCTAGATGTCCTTCCTAGGAGACCCAATCATGAGGCAGTAGACCAAGAAGAAAGAGCCCTTAGAAGTGTCATACTTGAAGCACCTACTTTCGATGGCTCTATGGACCCTAAGGACTACCTAGATTGGAAGGAAGGGATGGACCAGTACTTTGATTGGTACGACATGTCTGAAGAGCATAAGTTTGCCAAGCTCAAGTTAGTACGGTAGGTAGGTTATATTGGGCCACTTTAGAGCGAAGGCAATTATTAGAGGGAAGAGACCCCATAGTCACTTGGCACACCATGAAGGCTAGACTTAGATCCAATTATGTCCCCATATCGTATGAACAGAGCCTATTGGACCAGTGGCAGGGATTAATTCAGGGTAGTAAAACTGTGAATGAATACATTGCTACATTCCAAGAGTATACCATGAGGTGTAATATCGTTCAGTCTAAGGAATTCACCCTATCCAAGTTTAGGTATGGCCTGAGAGAAGATATTCAAAGAGAACTCTACCTAAGAAGGGTACACGATTTAGAAGAAGCTTACCAAGTTGCTAGGGATTATGAACATTTTTAGAGAGGGCCACCCTATCATAGATCAGAGGCTACCAAGAGACCTAGCCCATATCCAGGATCTAGCCAGGCCTATCCTAGTCATCCCATACCTACCCAGTACTCAGACCCCCACCAAACTTTTCCGAGTCAATCCAACACTAGCTGACCCAGTACAAGCCAAACTGAGTTGAGTTGACCCCAGAATAGTACCCTATACCCAGAGAGAGGATAAGGGAAAATCTATAGAGGTCCAAAGAAATCAAATGCTTTAGATGCAACAAACCGGGACATATGATCAGCTAGTGCCCAGTCAGATCCCTTCATATAGATGAGTTACCTGAGACTGAATCCGAGTCCCTAGTTGAGCCTGAGGGAGAGGTCTATGAGGTTGATACCCATCTGATAGATGAGTACGATGGAGAGGAGGAAACATTTGAGTCTGAAGACCTACTAGGAGTGGTTAGATGTATCTTGACCCAGACTCAAACTAAGGACCAGGAAGATTGGCGTAGGACTAACATCCTACAGACTTTTGTTAAGATAGGGGATAAGGTGCTCAAGATCATAGTGGATAGCGGGAGTTGTGTCAATGCCGTCTCTACCAATACAGTTAAGTCATTAGGATTAACCACAGTTCCCCATCCTAGTCCCTATAAGCTCTCATGGGTAGATTCCATCTCTATCCCAATCAAGTCCAGATGCCAAATACTAATCAAATTGCAAAATTATGAGGAAAAAGTCTGGTGCAATGTAATTCCTATGGATGTTAGTAGTATTATATTAGATCGACCTTGGCTTTACGATCATGATGCCACCTTGTTTGGTCGATCCAATATCTGCTCTTTTAAACACAATGGGAACAAGTATGTGATACATCCAACTCCACCTAGGGACCCAATCAAGAAAGGATCTAGCAACCTTAAGGATAGCAAGCCAAGAGTTAATCTGATTAAAGCTAAGGAATTAGAAATAGGACATCATTGAGGGTAATTCTGTTTGGATTTTGACCACTAAAGAGATATATGAATCAGTCCAAAAGGAACAACCCCTAAAAGTAATTGAGATCCTAGAGGAGTTTAAGGATGTCTTCCTTGAAGAATTGCCTGATCAGTTACCATCCCTGAGAAACATCCAACATGCCATTGACCTGATCCCAGGATCCACCCTCCCAAACCTTCCCCATTATAGGATAAACCCCACTGAGCATCAAGAACTACAAAAACAAGTGGGAGAATTACTTAGGAAAGGCTTCGTTAAGGAGAGCTTAAGTCCTTGTGCAGTTCCTGCACTATTAACCCCTAAGAAGGATGGTACCTGGAGAATGTGCATGGACAGTAGGGCCATCAACAAAATCACTATCAAGTATAGGTTCCCTATCCCAAGACTAGATGACATGTTGGACATGATGGCGGGTGCCACTATCTTTTCCAAAATAGACCTTAAGAGTGGCTACCATCAAATTAAAATTAGACCAGGGGATGAGTGGAAGACTGCATTTAAGACTAGAGATGGTCTGTTTGAGTGGGTCGTGATGCCTTTTGGGCTGTCAAATGCACCTAGCACATTCATGAGAATCATGACCCAGGTCCTGAAAGAGTATACAAAAAAATTCTTAGTGGTCTATTTTGATGATATATTAATTTATAGCAAGACCAAAGAGGACCATCTTAACCATCTTAGATTAATCTGTCAGACCCTTAGAGATAATAGCCTATATGCAAACCTTAAGAAGTACGATTTCATGACGCATAGGGTTATCTTTCTAGGTTTTGTGGTAATCCCAGAAGGTATTTTAGCGGATCCTAAAAAGGTTAGGTCGGTCGTAGAGTGGCCGGTACCCATGAACGTCCACGATGTCCGCAGCTTCCATGGCCTAGCAACCTTTTACAGGAGATTCATTAGGGGATTTAGCACCATCGTCGCACCCATCACTGATTGTATTAGGAAGGGTAATTTTGAGTGGACTAAGTCAGCTAATAAGGCCATCCTAGAGCTTAAGGATAGGATGACTCATGCACCCATACTTAGACTTCCAAACTTTTCTAAGGTGTTTGAGGTTGCATGCGATGCATCGGGAGTAGGCATAGGTGGAGTGTTAAGTCAAGAAAATCAACCCATAGCTTTCTTTAGTGAAAAACTAAATGAAGCTAAACTTAGATATTCCACCTATGATAAGGAATTCTATGCGGTAGTACAAGCCTTAAGTATTGGAGACATTACTTACTACCACAGGAGTTTGTCTTATTTTCTGATCATGAGGCACTCGATTTCTGAACTCCAAAAAGAAGCTAAATTCTAGGCATGGAAAATGGGTTGAATACATTCAGGCATACACTTTTGTCTTGAAACACCGTGCCGGTATAGAAAATAAGGTAGCAGATGCCCTAAGCCGTAAGTCTTTGTTGTTGAGTACTGTTAGCACCGAAGTTATAGGATTCAACCATATAAAAGATGAGTATAAGACCTGTCATTACTTTGGTGAAATTTATAAGATCCTTCAGCTAGGGCCATCTAGTACCAGTGAAGATTATACCATCCAGGATGGTTACCTTTTTAGGGGCAATAGACTTCTTATCCCTAGGACGTCACTTAGAGAATTCTAGTTTGAGAAATGCATGCTAGGGGATTAGTTGGTCATTTTGGAAGAGATAAGACTATTCTAGCGATAGAGGACCAATTTTACTGGCCAAGATTAAAAAGGCTCGTTGCCCTGATAATAGCCCGATGTCGAACTTATGCCATTGCAAAACAGCAGAAGCAGAACACCGGTCTATATACTCCTTTGCCAGTGCCTGATCGTCCTTGGCAAGACCTCAGTATGGACTTTATTCTAGGATTACATAAAACCCAGAAGAATCACGACTCCATCTTTGTAGTGGTCGATAGGTTCTCTAAGATGGCTCATTTCATCCCTTGTTCGCAAACCTTTGACGCGTCTAGGGTAGCCCGACTTTTCTTAGACAACATGGTCAAGCTCTATGTCCTACCTAAGACCATTGTTTCTGATAGGGATGTTAGGTGCTACTTTTGGAAAACGCTATGGCATCTGTTAGGGACCAAACTTAATTTTTCCACAGTCTTTCACCCCCAAACGGATGGGCAAACTGAAGTGGTAAACCGTAGTCTAGGAAACCTTCTTAGTGCCTTGTAGGCGAACACCTAGAGACGTGGGATTTATTACTGCCTCATGCAGAGTTCGCCTATAATAGCTCAGTGAATAGGTCCATGAGCAAGAGTCCATTTGAGATAGTCCATGGGTACAAGCCTAATGTCCACTTGATCTAATTCCTTTACCCCTCCACACACGAGTCTCAGAGTCCGTACAAGCATTTGCACAGCATATCAAAGACTTACATAAGGACATTAGCCAGAAAATAAATCTAAGTAATGAAACTTATAAAAGACTAGCTAACTCCTGAAGAAGAGCCAAAGAGTTCGGTGTAGGGGATTATGTCATGGTTAGGCTTAGGCTTGAACGGTTCCCACCAGGTACTGTTAAGAAACTTTACGCTCATGGAGTTGGTCCCTTTAAAATAATAGAGAAGGTAAGACCCAATGCCTATGTGCTAGATCTGTCCTCGGATTGGGGAATTGGCTCTACCTTCAATATTGCAGACCTAGTAGAATATAGGGAACCGAAGCGATTCCTAGTGAGTACTTTGGACCTAACCCTCCTTTCATGAGCGAACCTACCCAAGAGTTTCCACCACCAATTTTACCTAAGCGAGGAGAGCAGATCGAGCGTATCCTAGATGATCAAGCCATTACGATCCGGAACCGCGGTTATCAATGCTACCTAGTCCGATGGCAGGGTCGCCCCAATCTGATGATGATTCATGGATTATTTGAGAGGACTTGCAACACCTCGACCAGCCCTACTAGAGAGATACCAGAGCCAAAATGACCCCTACTCGATGGGATCGAGTTCTTTCCATCCCGGGAGAATTGGTGTGGGCACCAGGATCAAGCAGAGGATTCTTAACCCTCTGTGGATATCTGATTAGTTATGATTCAAGTCTTGAGTTGGGAAATAAAGTTTAGTTTATTTTGAGTCCCATCCAGTTCATTTTATTCTAAATTGAGTGCTATCCAGTTCAGTTTATTTTAATGTGAGTCCTGTAGTAAGTTCATCATCTTACAAGAGGAGACACCAGTATTAGAGCAGAAGACAAGGCCATCACAGTCAGACAGAGCAGCTGCTAGATTCAAGTTGGTGCCACACCTACTTCAAGCAACCCACATGCCGCCTAGCAGAGCAAGTAACCTTCCTGATCTAGATGATCATTTTCCTCATCTGGATGCCACAGATTTATGCCGAATCTAGCTGCCGCTGATTGCATCTAGAAGATCACCTTCCTCATCTGGACGCTGCAGATTTCATGCCAAATTAAGCTACCGGTGATTGCATCTCAATCATATCTAGAAAATCACTTGCCTCATCTGGATGCCATAGATTTCATGCCGAATCTAGCTGCCATTGATTGCATCTAGAAGATCACCTTCCTCATCTGGACGCTGCAGATTTCATGCCAAATTTGATTAGGGCACCTTTTTTTCTCTCTTTTCTTGGGCCCCAAGTCTCTTGCTCTATAAAAGAGACCCTCTTGTATGAATGATGTATCTTTTGTTATTAATCAATCAATCCAAGTTTTGAGTTATTGTAATTTTTGTTAATTGGTTCTCTAGTGCTCTTGTTTCCCTCATCCTGCACGTGCCAACATCCCAAGTCTCTAGGAGAAACCTTGGCTACCACCTTTATCTTCCAATAGTGGACGCCCAAGAGCCCTTGGCCGGCCTTCCCTTTTCTCTACTCCTTCCTTGTCTCTTTGCCTCTATTCTAAATTTTCTCTATTATTCTTTAACCCTTGTATGGTGATCTTGCAGATCCCTCAGTAGCCACGAATTCAGGATTCAAGGTGATCATCATCCAGGTCAGCGGATACTTGGCCGCAGATCCGTGGGCTCAAAGCTTGGTCATCTAGGGCGCATCCACCAGGTAGAGCAACCCCTTCAACACTTTGATCTTTCCCCTCTTGCCAGGTACACCCCTCTAATCTACTAGTAACTTTCTTGTAGGAGAGCAAGCTCTAACGGGGCTTCTTAGCCTCGGCGGTCCTTTTTCCTTATTTTTTAGGAACTGTTTCGCGTGCGGATTTACTGCGAATTTTTCTGAATCCCTCTTAGGCTATTATTTTAGGAGAATAAATAACTGTAATTATTAATCATTAAAAAAATTTACTTACATGCGAATCGGTCCTGCATCACAACTAATATGCATGGAACAGGTGGAATATGTGATGATTCTACATTTATGGAACAAACATTTGTTGAGGAGCAGATAGATGAGTTAGCTCGATATCATAATTTAATTAAAGATGCAGATGGACAATTATATCCGGATTGTTTAAAATTTTTTATGATCTCTTTTCTTAAACATTTATTCCGTATAAAATATATGAATGGATGGTTCGAAAAGAGTTTTACCATGCTTCTCAAATTACTAAAGGATGCATTTCTAGAAGGCACTGGTTTACCATCCTCTTATTATAAAGCAAAGAAAGTTATCAACAAATTGGATCTTGGATATCAAAATATTCATAGTTGTTCGAAAGGCTGTATGTTATATCATAGTGAAAATGTGATCGAGAGTCATGCAATATATGTGGATCATCACGATGGACAACTCATGAAGAGGACGAGGATAATGTAATGAACAAAATAAAAAAATCGGCGAAGATATTGCGTTACTTTCTCTTATTCCTCGATTGAAAAGGCTATATTCATCATCAAAAATAGCTTCATTAATGAGATGGCATGATGAAGGGCATGCGAAGGATGGAATGTTGAGACATCCAGAAGAAAGTCTAACATGGAAAGCATTTGATGCTAGGCATTCTAATTTTGTTTCTGATATTCGTAATGTTCGGTTGGGTTTAGCTTTAGATGGCTTCAATCCTTTTCGGACTCTAAATTATACATATAGCACTTGGCCAGTTGTTCTAATACCATACAATTTACCACATGGTTGTGCATAAAATAATCCTCACTTATCTTGTCAATGGTTATTCCAGGTGATAAGGGCCCAGAAAATGATATTGATATTTTTCTACAACCTTTAATAGAGGAACTGAAACAGTTATGAAAAGGTGTCGATGCAATTGATGCTTCAAATGGTGAAACATTTAAACTACGGGCCGCTTTGTTGTGGACTATTAATGATTTTTTAGCATATGCCAATTTATCTGACTGAAGTACAAAGGAAAGGGTTGTATGTCCTTGTTGTGTAGATTCGACACATTCAATTTGGTTAAAACATGAGAAAAATTTTGTTATATAGGACATCATTGATAGTTAGAACCTAATCATCCATTTCGATTCCAGAAAGATTTATTTGATGGTACCATAGAATTGGGATGTGCACTTATTCCACCTTCTAAAACTAACGTTCATATGCAAATTGATTACATCAGTTACACATATGGTAAATTCTCAAAGTCTTCTAAAAAAAGAGGAAGGAATGATCAAGAAGGATTGTCAGAAGAAGTGACAATTGGTAGTATGGATGCACAGTTATTTGAATATCCAAATAATTTTTTTAAAAAGAAAATGAGAAAGATGTACATATAGCATCTACAAATCAGCCTAGCAAACATATTTGGAAGAAAAGAAGTATCATTTTTGACTTACCTTATTGAGAACATAATCTTATTTGACATAATCTTGATGTCATGCACATAGAAAAGAATGTTTGTGATAATCTGCTTGGAACATTGTTGAATATTGATGAAAGACCAAAGATAACATGAATGCATGATTGGATTTAAAAGAATTGGGTATCTGACCGGAGCTTCATCCAATAATGCTTGCTAATGATAACAATGTCTTATCAAGAAAAAAATAATTTACTTACAGTATTAAAAAATATTAAAGTACCTAATGGATATGCATCAAACATTTCAAGGTGTGTGCATCTTAAAGATATGAAAATTTTAATCTCAAAAGTCATGATGGTCATATATTGCTAATAGCTTTAAGATCATCAGTGCCTAAACAAGTTCTTCCAGTTATAATTCGACTATCATCATTCTTCAAGGCATTATATTTAAGTTATTGATCCTAGAGAGATTGATCAGTTGGAGTCTGATGTTACTATTACACTTTGTCAGATGGAAAAGATTTTTTCTTCTAGATTTTTTACTATTATGGTTTATCTACTCATTCACTTCGCTTCGAAAGTCAAGCTTGGTGGATTGGTACATTATAGATGGATGTATCCTATTGAAAGGTACACTATAGTCTAATGTATCCTAATGATCACTATACTATTATTAAAAGTAGCATCATCATTATGCTATATTTAGAAATTTATTTATCTTGTAGGAACCTTGTGCGATTGAAAGATTATATATGAAACAACGCCTATTTAGAGGGTTTGATTGCGGAAAGATATATTGCTGAAGAGTGTTTGACATTTTGTTCAAGATATATTCAACGTGTAGAGAATAGACCCCAACGGTATAGTAATTTCATAGATAATGCAGAATTGTATAAGTTTTCAACTGCAGGTAGAGTAATGGGAAAATCTGAAACTATTGTATTGGATCATAAATCAATGGCACAAGCACATCGTTATGTGTTATTCTATAGTGAAATGATATCTGACTATCGTAGGTTAGTATGATATATTGCATTTCAAGTTTAAATATCATATCTTCTTTTTTGTTCTAAATGAACAAAATAATTTAATGCAATGAATTTTTATTGTCTCAATGACAAGCTAATCATAGCACTCGACCTAATCCAAGGATTGAGCAGCGATGGTTAGTTGAGTTATTTTTACATGGCTTTCAAAATAGATTTGACATATACTTAAAGAAATATGGATTGATTTAATATCAAATAATCTGTTAACATTTCTTATTATTTTTTAGATATCATCGACGATGGAGAGAAATTTATCGGCTGAATTAATAGCCCTGGCTTGAGGACCTAACAAAGTTGTCAATAGATATAATGGTTTCATAATCAATGATTTTAAATTCCATACTAAAGATCGTGAGAAATTCAGAAAAATACAGAACAGCTGTGTTATGGTCGAAGCAGATGGAAAATTTATTGCGGTGCACTAAAAGATATTTATGAGTTGAGTTACTACGAAGTCTTTAAAGTCATATTATTTAGATGTGATTGGGTAGATATCAACTCATCAAGGGGTTTGAAAAAATATGCAAATAGATTTACACTTGTTAATTTTACAAGATTGATACATACTGGTATCTTATTGAAGGATGATCCATTCATTTTTTCTTCTCAAGCTCGTCAAGTATTTTTTGTACAAGATGCAAAAGATAAAGATTGAGCTATTGTTATTAAAACAAAACCTAGGGACTTATATGATATGGGAAAGCAGCTGGAAGATGATGAAGATAATGACACTTATACGCATTCCATGCCATTCAATTTTTTTCGGTTGATGACGTACATGCTACGGTAACCTTGGTTAGGATAGAATTTGAAGAAAATGATAATGCTTGATTCTTATTGGTACTAAATTTTGCAATGTATTGAATTTTGTAGTAATTATTATGTTAAATTAATATTTATTTTCACTAACTCTGATTTTGATATAAATGATAGGTGACATTATGCTGCACTCACGGATAGAGGCCGGCCCTTCTACTTCAGTACAGAATGATGATGCTGGTACTTCAGTTCCGAACACTATGTCCACTCCTTCGGCATCTATTGCAGGTCCATCATCCTTGGGGCATCATGATTCTATTGTCGGTGCAGGAGATGATCTACACATTCAGGGTAATTTATTTTTTGATTTGGTTTGATAAAATTTATTTACACTTTTTACTATAGTTTGCTTACATCTATTTTTATGTAGACAGATCTGGGAGCGTTACACATAGACGCGGGCCCATGGAAGTACGAGATGTATGGCAGATGCATGAGGGTGATAGGATAGTAATTGAGTGCAATCAGCTGAGGCAACCAATTAAAAAAGCCTTTAGCTTATTGAGTTCCTTTTTAGGGAGTATTGCACGGAGGCATCAGTTTTGTCCATTGAGTTATGCAAAATGGAATGACATGTTTCTGATGCATAAAGTTGAGATTCTATGAGTTTTGAAGGTAAAAAAATGAATCTAAATAGTTCTTATTTTGTATATTATGCTATGTTTTATATTTTTTCAGTTTTAATATTTTTTCTTTTTCAGTCCAAGTTTATACTTCCTCTATCCTCTAATGACTTTGTACTGAAGTCTCTCAACCAAAATGGAAAGAATATAAGGCATATTTGAAGACGAAGTATAAGTTGCCGGGTATGACCGAGGAGCAAGTAGTTGGTACTCTGCCTCCTGATGTACCCCCTCATCAGTGGATGGAGTTGGTTCATTATTGGTTCTCCGAGAGGGGACAGGTATCTTGTTATTTAATCTTCTTGCTATTTAATCTTTTAAGATACTTTATTAAAATATTTATTTAATTTTACGATATATTCTAATATTGGTAAAGCTGCACGAGCATCTCTGTCTGTTTTCCATACATCGGGATCCAAAGTTATGCACAAGTCAGACAATAGTTTGTATGTTTCTTAAACTATAAATTCTTTAATTTTTTATCGTGAACGATGTATCATGAAACGTATCGCAAAACATATCGAATGCATAAACCTAATTATTAGTTTAGTTGAGTGATAAGTCTATTTATTATCCCAATTTAACTATTAAAATAAATATTAATTACTTTAAATTTATTAAGAATTGATACTTTTTATGGATGTTTGCAGAAAAGGAGCAATTATTGGAGTCCAATGATGCAGACGACACTCAAATCAGGATTCGGTTTGCCCAAAAAGGAAGAAAGAGATGATTTCGCATGATTTTCGATGCAAACTAAGGCAGGTGATGTTGAACAGATGGCTGAGAAATTTTTTCACAATATCTGAACGATCTTGAGCATCCGATTGACTCCAACTTTGACTAGAAGGAAACCCTAAATGAGCTCTA